>CAUYSK010061288.1:0-67860 GCA_963575035.1 Avahi laniger | reverse complement strand
GCTGGTCTCGAACTCCTGACCTTGAGCGATCCACTCGCCTCGGTCTCCCAGAGTGCTAGGATTACAGGCATGAGCCACCGCGCCCTGTCCCCGCTCAGAATGACACTGATGCGTCATTGTCATCTGAAGTCCATACCTTGTTCCAGCCGCCCCAGCTGTTGGGTAAGGTCCTTTTCCTCTCCCGGGGTCCCGTGCAGGAGACCACGTTACATCTAATTGTCCCTTAGGCTCCTCTGGACTATGACGATTGCTCAGACTTTCCTTGGTTTTGATGGCCTTGATGGTTTCGAGGAGGACCAAGAGGTAATTTGAAGAATAACTTTGAATTTTAGTTTTTCTCAGGGTTGGACTGGGGTTCTGGGTTACTGGGAGGAGGATCACAGAAGGGCCGTTGTCCTCACGTCATATCAAGGGTACATACTACCGACGTGATTTATCGCTGCTGATGTTGGCCTTGGTCCCCTGGTAGCGTGCTGTTTGTCAGGTGTCCCCACTGTGCCATTCCTGCCCACTTTCTACACCGTGCTCTTTGGAAGGAAGTCACTACGCACGGCCCATGCTTACGGGGTGGGACGTTGTGCTCTGGCTCCTTGAAGGGGAGTGTGTGCGTCCATTATCTGTAATCCTCTGTACAGATTTCTCCTTCATTTATTTATTTCTTCAACCATTTTCTTCTATCTGTATGGAGTTGTGGATATTTCTTTTACACTTTGGATTATACTCGAGTATTACATTATTTATTTTCTTGCTCAACTCATTCCAACTTTGGGCCTTGAGAGCTTTTGTTTGGCTCCGATGTCCCTTTGAGACACCCCTGCTGTCTGGCCTTGTGAGCACTTCTTTCCTTCCTGACACCGTAGGGTGCTCCAGGCTCATCTTGTGTGTCTGCTACCCCCCTGGAATCGGCCGTTTCTCCAAGAAGCCCTGGTGCCTTTTGCTGGAGAATGGAATTAGAAACCACGATGGGGTGCTGGGTGTGCCTGAGATGGGTTTTACGACCCGACTTCCTCGTGCGGAGCCAGCACCTGCTCTGTTGCGGCAGATGACTATTTTTGTGAGCCCAAATGGGAGGCAACACAGTACAGAGGTTAGAGCAGGGTCTCTAGAGACTGGTGTCCTTGATTTGGGTCCTAGCTCTGCCACTTACCAGCCCTGTGACCTTGGGCAGATTGATACCACTGTTCCTCAATTCCCTTATCTGGAAAAAGGAATACAGTAGCACTTCCCAGGATGGTTAACAGGATTCGAGGAATTAATATACAGGCATTCCTTGGATGTATTGCTCGTTCCGTTCTAGACCACTCCAATAAAGTGAGTGACACGAATTTTTTGGTTTCCCAGTACACGTAAAAGTTATGTTTATGCTATACTGTAGTCTAGTAAGGGCAATAGCGTTACGTCTAAAAAATGCACACGCCTTCATTAAAAAGCACTTTATTGCTAAAAATGCTGTCATAGAGACACCAAGTGAGCACGTGCTGTTGGAAAAATGGCGCCAGTTGACTTGCTCGGTGCAAGGCTGCCAGAGACCTTCGATCTGTGCAAAGACACGGGATCCGTGAGGCGGGACGCGGCAAGCTACAGTGCGATGGTGTGTGCCTGTGTACACAGCACGTTGAACAGATGGAGCAGGCCTGACAGCTAGCAAGCATCGTGTTCGTTTTGTTGTTATCCTTTAACTAGCATTTTACGCAGGCTCAAAGTAGGAGACCGAGCTATAATTCCTTTTTTTTTTTTTTTTAAACTCTCTTAGTCATGTTTCGAGATTATGCTTTGGGAAACTTCCCCCTCCACATTTTTCTGTTTTCTGGAACAATTCAGGAAACACAGGGCCTGGCTGTTCCTTGAAGGTATAATAAAGAAGTCCTTTGAATCTGTCAGAACCTGTTGTTTCTCTGGGGAGAGTTTCTTTGGTAGCTTTTCAGGTTTTCTTATGGGTTTGTGTTATTTTGATTTTATCATGCTTAGAAGTCAATACCATGTATTTTCCTACAAAGTTTTTGTTTGCATCAAGGATTCTAAATTAGAACCAAGTTACCCATTTTACTCTTAAGTTTTTAAAGAGCTGTTATCTGTGTCTGCAGTTCTCTTTTCTTTCTCATTCCTAACATTATATATTCATGTTATTTCTCTATGGATTGGCATTGCTAGAATTTTATCTGTTTTATTGGTCTTTTCATAAAATCAGTCCTTAAATTTATTTTTCGGTCCTACTGCTTGTCTAACTCATCGATTTCCAATTTTATCATTAAATCCTTTCTCCTCTCTTCTGAAGCTTGTTTTGAATATCCATCTTTTAATTTGTTTTGTTGAATATTAATTCATCTTTATTTTTTTCTCCTTTATTCATAAATGGATTTGGGCTAATTTATTTTTAAATACTCCCTTAGCCATATCCTAATAAGTTTGGATTGATTTGTTTTTTAACCCAAGAATTGCACTTGTGTGTTTGTTTTCATTTCCTGATAGCTGTGCTTGAGCTTTTTCTTTTTCCCAGATAAAATGCAGCTCATGAAGCAGCTAAATTTTTGTTGGTTGCCTTTTTGTTATTAGTTACCGGTTTTATCACCAGTGTAGTTCGTAGAGAATACAGACTGTGAACATTTTTGTTCATTTGTTTTTTAAATTTTGAGATTTTTCTTTGGGGCCTGTTTAAAAATATTTTTGTCAACACTTTATGGAATGCTGGAAAGTGTTCAGTGTTTGGTTTTAGAGAACATACTTTGATGTGCATTAATCAGGCTCATTACCTATCACCTCCCGTATCTTTGTGTATTCGCGCTAAGATTTAGGAGGCGGTTTTGTGAATTCTTCTTTGTGGTTCTTAACAGATTTTGTTTTATTCATTTCCATGATAAGTTGTTTGAGGCATAAAGGTCAATGATTGGTACATCTTTATTATTTATTTTATTCTTTTCCAGCTTATAAGAAATTCCTTTTAACATATTTAATCTATGTCTTAAATCTGACTTTATCTGATACTGTTATTGCTATTATATGTTTTCTTTTTGTTACATTTTCCTGGCACGTCTTTGCTTATTCCTTTATTTTTAAGCCTTTTTTTTTAAATGTGTTATTTATAAGTTGCAGTTTCCTCGTTGTTCCAAATGGAGGGCCGCCCTTCGTCAGGAGAGCTGTTTGAATTTACCGTGTATAGTCTTTTCTGGGGTCTTACTTTGTGCTTTCCAGTTTCTGTTTTTTCTTTATGGCTTTAAAAAATTTTTCTGTCTTTGGAAAATTGAAGTTTTCTTTGTTCTCTTTTATGTGTAACCCTCTTTAGTTGTAGAATCACCTTTAAATTAAGAAAAAAATCTGTATTTCTATTTTCTACCGATGTTAAAAAGTTAATATTGATAAAAAAAATAAAAAAATAAGTTTAGCACAGTTTTACTTTTTAATCTCCTTCCTTCCCCACTTCCAGTTTATTCTATAACTTCTCTTTCCTTCAATTATGTTCACGTTTGCATTGCTTTACAATCATTTTAACGACAATAATTTAGACTTAGCAATGTCTCTCTAAATCCAATGTGGACTCTATTTTGTACGATGTTCCCTTTAGTCATACGCTCGTACTTTTAAGTTTCGGCTCGATACTTTGAGCGCCTTGTGTGTTGGAGAGACCTTTTCTTGCCTCCTCTGTGAATGACGGCTTAAATGGATATTGAATTTTTGTTCCGTAAATTCATTTCCTCCATTGTTGCCAGAGATCTTAGGCAAATCATAGTCCTCCTTTGCGGTGAACTTTCTATTTTCTTGCCCGGATGCTCATAGAATTCTTGATTCTGGGGAGGAGCAGAACTTCCCGGGGATCTGTCTCGGTGCATCCTGGGCCGGGGCTGCACCTCGGGAGTCAGAATCCCGCCAGGCCCTGCCGGTTGAGAGGACCAGGTGGAGGCAGGTCCTGGAGGTGAGGCCGAGCCGGACCTTGGTTGGCTAAACCTCCGAGTTCTTCAGCTGGTGGGCGGCTTGGATGGGTACGGAGGCCAGACACCCAGTGGCAAGATTCACGCCGGGTGTGTTCTGACGAGGCTGGTGGGCGGTGGACAAGGAGTAATCACACCATTACAGAGACCAGATGGTGCGCACGACGGGTCTGCAGGGGCAGGGACAGCTTGGCCACCAGCGAGGTTGGTCAGTCCACAGGCCCCAGCGGCCGTGACCGCTCACACACCCAAGCGGAGGTGTCATGTGCCCTGTGTTTCCTGTCTGTTATCCCACTGGTCACTCCCGGGGTGACATTCATCCCCTCAGGTCATGTTATCTGAAGTCTGTGATGTAACTGTTTGTCATGTCACCCCGGACAGACCTCACTCCCGGCTCTCTCTCTGGTTTCCGTCTCGGGTACAGACAGTCACATGGTGCCCACTGGGGTCAGTGCACACGGGTCGGGGGCGTCCCCATGAGCATCCCTGTGGGTCTGGGCTCTGCTGCTCTCATCTGAGCAGCGAAACCTTTCTACACCATGGAGCCCGTTTCGAACCTTCCGTTCCATGTGTGTCGGATCTCCCGGATGTGCTCTGGGCTGCTGTCTTTTCTCTCGTCGTTTCCACTTCTGCACCAGCGGAAGAGTCCCCGAGCCCGTCTCCCAGTCACTGACCGTCCCACCTGTCCTGCCGCTTGTTAACTGTGTGCACGTTGTAACTGGGTCCCTTCCAAATTTCGCTCCTGCTCCTTGGATGAGCTGTCCTCATGGGTGCCAGGAAGACGTGGGCCGGGGACTCTCTGAGCTTTCTCTGCTTTCCCCCTGCGAGACCTGGACCAGCTCTCTGCACAGCCGACCAAGAGTTGTCTGATTGACCCTGGAAGTGGGGCTCTGTCGAAGTTGCTCAGGCCCAGAAGAGAGGGGAGGAAAGTCTGGTTGCTGGTAGATTTGCGGTGCAAGGGGAAGGGTCTGAGCTGTAGTGGGTGGTCCGGGCAGAGCCAAGTCTCTTTATGGAAGCAGGAGGCATCTTCTCCACAGCGGGCTGGTGGCCCGGAGTTGCCTGGCTGCCCCCCATGGTTAATAGCTGCCTGCCTCCCCCCCGCCCCCCCGGCCACCCGTGAGGGTGTGCTGCATCCCCTGTGGGCCTCCAGGGGCCTCTGTCTGCTCAGAGTCTTGGATAGGGTAAGGGGGTGGGAGGGACCCCTGGGTTCCCCACCTCTCATTCCCCAGGAGGATTCTAGCAAGACAAAGGCCGGAGTTTGTACACTGGTAGCCTTTGGGCTGGACCCAGTGCATAGACAATTCCGGTTTGGTCCATGTAATGGGGTTTTTGTTTTGGTTAATTTGAGTCAACAGTTAAAAATCAGGAGATTTTTCTGGCTTTTTCTGGAAAATTAGAATAGCTGGTAATCTTGGAATGGAATTTCCACAGAGTGGCAACCTGGTGGTGGCTAAGTAGCCTTTGGGGTGCACAGTGGAGGCCCCACCCCCCATGGCCAGCCCAGCCCTGGGCTGACCCTTCTCGTACTCTCACGCCATTCGCTCTTTCACGGTTGAGAAGGATTCCTCATGTCAGCGTCTCTGTTAGAAGAGGAAAGATAAAAGGTGGTTGGAAGGATCATGTATTTCAAGAAAAATGGGAGAGCCGTGGGGGGAAGAAAGAAAAGATGGTTTTTCCTGCTTTGCATGTAGCTGCCTGGTCGGCTTCACTCCTGCCAGATGTCCCCAGACCTCTCAGCTGGTCCTGGTCCTCACCCCTTCTCCTGGGGGACCTTTTTCTTCCTCCTTACATGCCCCCAGAGAGCCCTGTGGGAGGTGGCAGGGCTGGGATTGGGCACGTGGACCCGTCTCGGGGGGTCATTCCGTCTGGTTCCGCCGTCAGAAAGCAGCGCCCCGAGATGCGCCGTCTGCCGAGGAATCGCCCTGCGGGACTGGTTATTGCAGTTTGGCCGCGAGAGCAGGCAGACAGTGCCGGTTTGGTGCCGGCTTTTAGAAAATTCTCCTCCAGACCTATTACACGCCAGTGCAGAAAGACACTCCCTGTGGGAGCAATTATTCCGGGCTGCGAGTTTTTCTCCTCCCAGCTCTGACTCCTGTGGATGTCACGAAGGGTTTAATCCAGGAGCTCTGAAAGGCTGCTTCCGCAGGCACGTCTGCTCTTGAAACCTGGAGGTAATTTATGATAAAACCACAGAGGGGGGCTCCCCACTTAGACGCTCCATGTCCTGGGGCCACGAAGACAGGTTTGTGTCCACACGAGCCTCTTGGCCACGCCAGCTCGCACTGTGTGTTTGGCTTCCTTCTGCCCACGGCCCGGACACGGGGCCTTTGTGCTCCCTCCAGCAGCTGCCCAGGGCACGCTGCAGTCCCGGCCACGGTCTCAGAGCAGGATGAGGAAGAGTGCACTGGCGGTGCCCTCGGAAACAGCCCCGTGGCCTGCTCAGGTGACTCTCTTGGGTGTCCCGGCTAGGACCAGGTGCACTGTAGCTGCCTCTCCAGCCTGGGGTGGCTGTGGCTTGTTGCTGGGGGGCTCTGGCAGTCTGGTCCCCCGTGGAACAGATGCCAGGGTGGCCGGTTAGGTCAGAGCCTGGCTGGGCTTGGCTCTTGCTGTTTTGCTTTCTTGCTGTTCACCCAAGCACGAGAAGTGAGGTTCGATGCCCTTCCTAGGGCCAGCGGCTGGCTGTGGAGTGACGGGGGAGGCACATCTGGAAGCTGTGGCCCCAGGACTGTACCGATGCAGGTGGAAGCAAAGCCTCGCCGCCCTGGGTCGGGGAGGCTGATGTCTCTGGGCTCCCCCCAGGTGACGCGCGGCCGTGGCCGTAAGCATGGTCTCTCGGTGAGGCAAGGGGTCTTCAGAATAGCGGCACCAGCTTCAGGGCTGGGGAGGGAGGTTCCTCCTGGATGCACGGTGTGCAGACGGGCACTTCCTCACTCCTGCCAGTCGAAGCCGACTGGCACGTGCCTGCGACCCTCAGGGACATGTGGTGAGAGGTAGGAGGGGCCTGGCCGTGCATGGACACCTGGTGCTGATGGCAGCTGGACAGGTATCATTGTCCCACAGGTGCAAAGACCCCAGAGAGTGTCCAGGTGCCCGGGTGAGTCGGGGGCAGCAGCCAGCATGACCCAAGCAGTAAGAACGAGGTCCGCGCGTCCCCCCCAGCTCTGGGTTATTCAGAATAGGCTCTGAGCAGTCCATGTATTTTCAGCACCAGCCAGAGTCTCTGAATCATTTATCTTGGCAGCTCTTCTTGAAGCCGGGGAAAGGTAGAAATTCATCTAGGTACCAAGAAAGGAGCCTGGAAGACAAAAGTGTCTGGTGGCCGCCGTGATGGGTGGTGCGCCTGGAGATCGCGCTGGTGGCTCAGAGATCAAACGGATGAGAAATGGCTTCCCGGGAAGAACTCGGGGAATTCTAAGTAGGTAATGAGTAGTGACTGTCTTTTGATTTACGGCACGACTTGGCAATCAATCTATAACGCTTTGAAGAGGAAAGAAATGAATCTCTATCGGGCTGCAGGGCCTGGACAGTTGGGACTGGCTGCCCTTCCTTGGGGTGGGGGGGTGGGCAGGACCCCAGCCGAGGGCAAGCAGGTCGGGGGTCTCCTCTCCTCTGCCGCAGGAGCCCAGCGCCCTCCCGGTAGGCAGCAGGCTGCGTCCGGGGCCAGCTTGAGGGAAGGGCTCTTTGGCCTCTGCTGGGGTCTTGGCTTTGACCCTGGTGGGACCTTCAGAGTTCGGGTCATGGGTGCCGCAGACCCCACCTGGGGTTTGTGGCCACAGCCTCCCTGATAGACCTTGGTACCTTTCTGTCACCCCTCTGGCCTGAATCTTCCTATATTAGTGCGCCAGGGCTGCCCATAGCAAAAGACCGGGGCTCCGATGGCTGAAACAGCAGAAATACATTTTTCACAGTTCTGGGGCCGGCAGCCCAAGATCACGGTGTTGGCCGGGGTGGTATTTTCGGAGGGCCTCTCTCCTTGGCTTGCTCACGGCTGCCTTCTTCCTGGGTTCCCACGTGGCCTCTTCTCTGTGCGCACACATCCCTGGCGCCTCTCTCGTGTGTTGAGATTTCCTCTTAACAAGGGTGCTTCTAATGGCCTCTGTCTCCAAACAGTCACATTCTGAAGGACTGGAGTTTGGGGCTTCAGTGTATGAATCAAGGGGGACACAGTTCAGCCCCTTACGGTGCCTTTGCTCTCTGCGGAAAGCAGGCGGGGTTCCCTGGCTGCTGGTTCACGCCCATTGACTCAGCAGCCCCTGCCGTCTGAAGGGCTGATGTTCTAGGGGTGAAGACGGAAAGTAGAATTCCACGTGGTGATAAGTTGTTGTCCAGGAGAGTTGGGCAGCCCTCAGATGAGGCCAAGAGGGGGCATGGAGCCAGCCTGGCGCTTGCCACGAGGGGCGGGCACAGTGGGTGGGGCCCCACAGGTAAGGGAGGAGTATGCAGCAGAGTCAGGTCTCAGTGGGACACGCAGGCAGCTTCTGGGAGCTGGGAAGTGGCTCGACCTGCTGAGGCTGTGGCTTTGGGTGGCGAGAGGATGGTGCTGCTTTGGGGGCCAGGCTGGTGGGCTTGGCTGTGGGGGGTGTCAGAGGGCGGGCTTGGAGGTGGAGTTGGTGGGACTCACCGGATTGGATGTTGGGTGAGGGAAGAGGAGGGACGGCGGTGGTGTGGTGTTGGCCACACTGTGTGGACCGAGTCAGGCTTCACCTGCACGGGTTAGTCCTGTCCCCTTCCGGGGAGATGGTCCGAGCAGCCCCAGGGGCTGTGTTCTCATCCATCAATTCTTTGCTGCCTCACGAAGCTGTATTTCTTGCTTACACCTCGGAGGCTCTGCCCGCGGGCTCTGCTTTTATGAAGCCCATGAATTTGGATGGAGAGAGATCCCCGGGGCCTGGTGCTGCACTTTCAGTCGGGGCCTGGCTGTATTTCACATCCGGCCTTGGGAGAGAGCGTGCGTGCATGCGTGTGTGTGTGTGTGTGGCATGTACACCCATTACACACGCCCCCTCCCTCTGCCCGCCTGACTCTCAGTCAAACCGCTCCTCTTTCAGCCATTCATTTGTTCAGCAAACATTAGGCACCTGCTGTTTCCCAGGCAGAGATCTGAGCCCTGGGCTTGCAGCAGTGAGGGACAGCTCTGCTCCCGCAGGGCGTAGCTGTGGGGAACAGAGGCAGCGGGAGCCCCGGGGACATTCCTGAGGCCTGACCGCGTGCCAGCCTCCGGTCCGGGCCCTCTGCCCTCCTGTATGTAAACGCGGGTTAAGAGCCATTTAATCCTGGAAGCAGCGCTCTGAGCACAGGGAGCACGGTGCAGCCCCTTTAGGGATGAGGAATATAGAGGTTCAGTCACTGCCCCAAGCGCACACCAAGGGCTGTTGGAGAGCCCGGATGTGAGCCCCGCCATTGGCCCCAGAGCCCGCGCTGTGCTTTGCCTTGGTGGCCTCCACCCGGGGGAGGGGGCCGCTTCTCCCACCGGGCAGCTGGCGTTGTGCGGTGAAGGGCACTGGAAAGGCACGGTTGTCTCTCAGGGAAGTTCTGGTTTTAAAAATACCCATAAAAAAGGGCCAATGCCTGTCCCATTATGCATCATGACGACAGATAGCACGTTGCCAGAGTTGGCAGAAGCCGGCTGGCTCCCAGTAAGGAAGGAGGCTCTGCTCTCCAGTGGGTCGCGATTGCCGCGGGAGGGGCAGGGGCTCAGCTCCCTGCTAACCTCTGGGTCGAGGCTTGCTGTCCCTGTGGCCCTGCAGAGACAGCAGGTCTGGAGCAGAGGGCTGGGCTGCGCTGGGCAGGGGAGGTGGGGGATGGGGAGGGGGCAGAGGTCACCAGCAGGGATGCTCAGTGTCCAGGAGCCCAGTCCCAGCCGGTTCCAGGCTGTAGGTGGGGCAAAGAGAGAAAGAGTCCTGCCACCCAGCAGGCACTCAGGAAATGTTCTGGAATGGGGGAGGGAACAGGGCTGCGCCTCCCCCGGTGGGGGGAAGGAGGACCCAGCAGGTTCCTCACTCAGCACTTGGGGATTCAGCCTGGCAGGGAGCAGAGATGTGCACAGCAGAGCAAGGTGGCAGCCCCCGGGGCTGTGCCCTCTTCCCGGTGGCAGCGTTTCCTGGGGATGTGGTCACTGGCCTTGGGGAGCCCGACTGCCCAGTGGTTACCGAGGCATCGGGACCCCGATGCTGGGCTGGCAGATAAGGGGTATGGGTGCCGCAATGGGGGGTGGCGATCGTTCCAGGTGGGCCCAAGGCCAAAGGCCAGCCTCACCAGAAAGGTGAAAATTCCGGGGCGTGTTTCTGAAGATGCCGTCTCGGGAGGCCTGGGGAGCCTGGGCTTGGTGGGAACAGCAGAAACCAGGCTCATGGTCCCTTCAAGGTGTCACAGATGTGACCACAGCCGTCGGAGAATGACGTCTGGGGTCATCCATTTCGGAGAGCTCCGTTTGACCGTTCCGAGGGTTTGCCTGTGGAGCCGCGGCAGTGTCCGGGCCCTCCCTGCTCTTAGCCATGCGGGCTGATGGGTGCCCTTCGCCCCCCGCCATCCTGGGCAAGCCGGCCCTCCCCGGGCCCACCCTGCTGTCCGGCCGGCAGGTGCGGCTCGGTCCAGCCTGCCGGTGCCTGCGTGGGATCACCGGCGTGTGCTGAGTGACGGCAGGTGCCACGCACTTTTCTAGAAGCCGGGAGGCAAAACAGAAAAAAATCTGCCCGGGAAGCTCTAATGGGGGAGATAAAACAACTAAATAAAACACAGAGCATGTGGCGGTGACGAAATACTGTGGAAACATAAAGCAGGAAAGACCGTGGAGGGAGTCCTGGGGTGGTTGGCGGTTTTGAATAGGGTGACGTCAGGGCCTTTCGGAGGGGAGGGCCGAGCCCCGGGTGTCAGGGACACAGAGCAACGAGGAGACCACGGGGCAGAGGGGCCGGGGCCCTGCAGGTCTTGCGTGGAGGAACCTTTTAGCTGCTGTGCGGAGCAGGGACCGTGCCCAGGTCTGGGCAGTGGGCGGGGAGGAGGCTCTGCAGCCGGGAGGTGACCGCTGGGCGGGGGTCGGGGAGCGGGGAGCAGGCGGGTCCTGGGTGTGTGGGGGAGGCAGAGCTGCTGGATCCGCCGTCAGATCAGGCTGGAAAACGAGTCCGACCGCTTGTGCCTGGGGAAACTGAGGCGGCAGAGTGGAGAACAGAGGAGCGTGGGGGAAATGTTCATTTCCAGCCAGGGTCACCTGTCCCGAGGCAGGTCCATGGATGCCGTTTGGAAGTTTTATGAATGCTGAGGAAAAGCCAGTATAAAATCGTTATTTAAGAACCTTTCTTGGAACCCTGCCTTGGAAGTTTGGCATCTGCTCCCGGGAGCTTTCGAAACAGCGGCAGCACCTTCCAGGTTGTGGTCTGCTTCGGTCACGGGGCCAGGTGGCAGTCGGGATGCCAGCATCCCCGGGTGGGGAGCTCCGCTGGGCTGCGTGGCCACTAGCACCGGGGGAGCCATCTGTGTGGTCATCTCTCTGCCGACCCTCCCCACGGGGCAGCCCCCTCTGCTGAGAGCCTCCAGGAAGCTGGACAAGCGGCACGAGCCCAGGGGACCTTGCGGGTGAGTCCGGGTAGACTGAGCGGCCAGGGCAGGCGTGACTGGCGCCCGCGTGCGCAGAGGGAGAAGGTCTTCACACTGGCCTGCCTGCGCCCAAGGTCTGGCCCCTCCAGGGGGGGATCTGGAGGGTCTGATGCTGTCCCCCAGGGTCCCGCCAGGAGTCATGGCCACCAACATCCAGGACCCCCAGCTTAGGTGCCTGTCCCAGAGGGAGGCAGAGGGCCGGGAGGCACACGACCCAGGTGTTGTGGGTGCGCGCTCAGGGCCGTGGTGCGTTCGAGATGTAACCGGGTGGTGGGAGCCCCGCCACGTCACCGGTTTCCCCCCGCGGGAGAAGCACACAGAGTAAACAGGCTGTGACATCTCAAGCAGACCCCTGCCCTCGACTCCAGATCTCATCCGGGGCAGCTGCTTCTGCACTGCCAGGGAGAACCGCGCCACCGGCCCATCCTTGAGTTTAGGCCCCGTCGGACTAGAAGGCATTCCACTTGTTCCTGACATTTCTATAAACGAACGGGAGGGATCACTCTTTGTTACTGGGCTGTCACGATTCCAACCAACGTGGGGAGGACGTTTCCCCTCAGGGCTGGGCTGTCAGCCACCCCTGCCTCCGTCACCCAGGGGCCACGCCAGGCCTGGACAGCGGAAGAGCTCTCCATCGTGAGGCTGGGGACGCAGAGAGCCCTGGCGAGGGTCTCGGCCTTGTACCCGATCAGGCTGAGGGCGGGGGAAGCCCTTGGACCTGCTCCCTCATTTGCCAGTCAGCCAGAGGGGGGCAGCCCCACGGTGTTGGTCTGGGGTCCCTGAGCTGGGCAGGGCTGTAAAACAGGCGTTGCGTCTCCTGCCGAGGGGCACAGTGTAAGCCCAGGGAGCAGGTGGTCTCTTCACCGTGTGCCCGGCTGAGGGTCTGTGCCAGAACCCAGCGCCCCGCCCGCTGAGATCCTCCCTGGCTCCTGGTCACCCTTGGGGCTTGCATCTGGGCAGAGGCCAGCCAGCGGGATGGCAGGGTTATTGCCAGCTGTCCGGGAGAGTCTCCGGTTGCTTTAATGCACTGTGGTCTCCTGTTTCACAGTCAGACGCTTCACTCCGTTACTCTTTCTGTCCCTTCTTTGGCTCCGCTGTGACCTGGTTGTTTCTGGGGGGCGAGCCTGGGTGTCCCACCCCACGTGTTACGGAGGGTTTGGAGCCCCGTCTCTTCCAACAGTGAGATTGCATGCCAGGAGGTGGCACGAGGGTCACGCCCCAAACTGCGTGGGCCCCACCCCTGCGGGAGTCACTGCCCGTGTGATTCTGACACTGCCGCGTTCCCCAGAGAGGTTCTCTCCTGCGTGTCGCCACCCACTTGCCTGTAGCAGGCCATGTGGTTGGATTTATTCCAGTGGGCTCTCCGTACCTAGTAGTCGAGAAAGATATTTGTCATTTTGCTATCAGACATCAAACACGTCGTGACCTACACCATGGTGACGGCAGAGAGTTCAACCGCAGTCTGGAATTTCAGCATTATTTATGACTCTTGGAGGCCTGGTGCCTGCGGTAGCTCCTTAATCCGGTCGGAATCTGAGGCGCGTCTCCCTGGCCTGGCGTGTGTCCCCAGGCCATTAGTAACGGCTCCTGCAGGCGCCCTGTCTGCCGACGGAAAATCCATCTGACCCTTTGCATCTCGTGTGGCTGCTAAAAATTGACGTTTCTTTATTGATGTAGCTGGTTCCTGCCAAATACTTGGGGACAAATAAAAGTGGCTGAACTCAGAGACAAGCTGAGAGCCATTTGTTCGTGGAATTGCCGGCCAACTGATGCTGGTAGTTAAACAAGCTGTCATTTAAAAGAATCTTGAAAGGGAAAAAGTTGACATTAGCATTCAGAGCGGTGGTTTGCCACGGCTGGGCGGTGCAGCCTTTGGGAGGGTCAGAGCCCGGTGGTCAGGGCTGTGTCTCTTCTCCAGGCCCCTGGGCCACATGGTCAGAGAGGCCAGCTCCCCTCAGTGACCCTGAGCTCCGGCCGGCCGCTGCATGTGGTGCTCAACTTCTCTCCACGCCCGGATTTCTCACTTGCTCCTTCCTCTGCTGAAGACTTCTCTTCCTCCAGGAAGTCTTCCATCAAACCTCACAGCTTCTGCCTTGTTGAACTTAATGCTGTCATGGTCAATCAGAGGACCCCTTCCTCTCTGTGGACCGGGGGCCTGGGTCTGCCCTGCTGGTCCTGTGATCACGGTGCTGCGTTGCTGGCATACAAATGTGCAATAGTGTTGCCCACCGGCCTGATGAACAAGCCACAAGGGTCTCCCGAGTGCTGGGCGTGATGTCGCTCTATGACAGATTCTCTTCCTGGCCCTCCTGGCGTGCAGGGATGGGGCAGGGCGGCCGGCCCAGGAGCACTGGCCCGGTTCTGCCCTGTTGCCTGTGGAGTGATTGCTTTAGACCAGCAACAGGCGTGGGAATATCGAGGAGGCAATAACATTGATTTTCCCATAAAGGCGCAATTTGCAGTGAGAGAACCTTCCTGGTAATACCTCGCCCATCTTCCCTGACCAGCCCTTGTGCCCCCTGTGGGGACGGTGGGGAGGGTCTTGGCTCATGGCCCATGGCCGAGCTTCCTTTGCCCTGGCAGGACTGGAGCCCTCAGACTGCCCACCTTGCTGATGCCAGCACCCCGTCCTGGGCCCTGGGTGGTGCTTCGGCCTGCGGGGAAGGCTGCCCGCTGAGTGCCCACCCCCCCCCCGCCCCCATTCTCCCCATCCCTCCCTTTCTCCTCCCTCCTCCTCCCTCTGCCCCTCCTCTTCCTCTCCTCCCCCTTCCCTCTCCTCCATCTCTTCTTCATACTCCTCCTCCTCTGGGCCTGTCCTCTCCCCGGGAGCCCCTATCCCAGTGTCTGAGCCTAGCAGACACAAGTGCCCCGGGGGCTAGTGCCCGGGAGCAAGCTGGGGGCTCTGTGGTTTTGGGAGGTGCAGCCCTTAGAGATTCTGCCCCCCAGGTGCAGCCGTGGGAACTGAGGGTCATGATATTGACAGATGACTCTCACAGCACCTGCGTGACAACATCCCAGGTGCCATTGTCGTTCCTGGTTTATGGGGGAGGCAGTGGGGGCCAGAGAGCTGGCTGCAGGGCCAGGGACCTCACCACCAGGGCAGACCTCGCTGGGACTCAGCAGGGGGTGGGGGACAGGGGCTTGTGTCTCAGGGATCTCATCCTCGGACCAGGCCTGGGCCCCCCACCTCCGGACCACCTGCCCATCTAGAGGCCCCGGAGGTGGTAGGGGCAGGAGCCCATGAGTCACTCTCCCCAGCTCGGCTTCCAGATTTTGTTTTCCATCAAGTTAATCCCATTTATTATTCACAGACTGCTAATACTGGCTTCTGGGGCCCTGATTTCCCAAGCGCCCCGCCCCCACCCCAGGCTGTCACAGCTGAGGCTCCTTTGTTGGACTCACCAGGGTCCCCTGTGGCTTTGAGCCCAGATCAGACACTGGCTCAGCTGAGGGGCCTTTGAGTTTGGAAATGAAAACAAAGCATGCCCTGGGGGCTGGGGGGCTGGTCCTTCTCTCCTCTGCCTGGAATGCCAAGGACAAGGGTGCGGTCACCTCTACAGCCTCACTTGGCCCCCCAGTCCCAAGACGCTCACTCTGCCGCCTCCTTCCTCCCCCATCCCTCAGCGCCCTATTCTGGCTCGAGCCTTTGATCTTTCTGGTCCTTGGACCCCGGGGCTTCCTTCTGTCCGTCTGTAGCCACAGTATTTGTGACGACCTCAGTGCTCCGTCTTGGGCCTTCCCTCTCACAGCCGAGAGGACCGGGCCCCAGAACGAGTGATGTGCTGGCTTTCCTACTGCTCCGGCCCTGTTCCCAAGGCCCAGAGGCCACCAAAGGGCATGACCTTTCCTGGCCACTTTCGGATGCCCCGGTTGAATGGGATTGTGGGTCACACCCCTCTGTAGAAGGCTATTTCTACCTGCTCTGCCCTGGGGCTGGTGCGCCACTTGGATGCCCCGCAATAGGGTCCCGGCAATAGGGTCCCAGCCTCTAGGTTCGTAAAGCGATGGGCTTGCGGGTTTCTTCCCCGCCAGGGGAGAAGCAAACAGAAACAGTCGCTGTCAATGACGGGCAGCCGTACTGGCGCCTGCGGTCCCACTCCGCCTGCCTCAGTGCGTCAAAGGACACGCACAAGAGGCTCTGCACGTGGACGGGAGTCGCCTGAAGCTGGGGGGGGGGCCAAGTCCGTTCACCACGGGTGGTAAATTGCGTGTCCATGCAACGCCCGGCCGTGAGCGTGAACAGTTGCTGCTTTGTGCAGGGGCTCGGACGGCTGCCGTCGTGAGGGTGACGTGGCGAGAGAGAAGCCAGCCTCAGAAGGGCACATGCCAAATGGTCCCGTTGACATGAGGTTCCTGAACAGACAGAACTTCGGTGACGGGGGTAGGGGTGGCGATGGAGCCCGCTATAGGACTAGGAACATTTTGGGCCTTTGCGTTTGTGAGGTTTCATCCGTGGACTCCTAGATGCGTGTGCTTTACCGGATGTATGTTACATGTCAACGAACAGGTTACCTGCAGACAACGGCAGGGCCACTGCAGAAGGGTCTCGGCACAGAGGCTGCCGCACCCCTCGTCCTGCCTGCCCTCCTGACTTCCAGATTTACAGACATCTCAGGAGCTACAGGCCGACGCGGTCAAATGGCCATTTGCGTACTTCCAGAATTATTCCGCCGGCCGATGACAGAAAGAAAATGAAAAGTTAAATGCAATTTAGGGAAGTACCGCCTGGGCTGTCCGTTCAGGCCAGGATCTGAATATTGAGTCTATTAGAAGCAATTATAAAACGGACAGCACTTCTTAATGTTTCTCATTTGACATGAAGGTTTTTAAATATGGGGTATTAGTTAATAAAAAGTCCCCAGAAGCCCATTGTAATATATTACCTAACAGTTCATAGCCGCTGAAATAGGTAAAAAGGGGATGTAAAATTAATATATAGTAATTATTAAAATTGTCTTATAAATTAGTTAAGCCCCCCGAAGGTGCAGAGGGGGCATCATTATTCTAAGCGTGTCTCAAGGGCTTTGGCGCGCCCTGCGTGTTTGTGGCGTGTGGATGCCCCCGTGGCAGGAAGGCAGCGCTCCGGCACCGTGGTTTAAGGAGAAAACACTTGCTCGCACTAAAAGCAGGAGAACTGGCAAGCAGACTACAGAAATTTCATTAAGAAACCTCTTCCTTGGTTATTGAAGTTTCTGGGGAGGCTGGCACTTCGGGGCACCACTGAGGATGTTCTGGGTCCAAGATGAGGAAGCCCAGGAAGGCCTGGGTTGGAACTGGCTGTGGGGGGCGGCATGCAATGGTTTGTGTAGCTCCTGGGCCCCTGGGGACCACTGGCTTGTTCTAGGACGGGAGGGTTACAAATAATTTCCATAAAATATTTTCACCCACGAACACCCAGCTGCAGGCGGATGGGAGGGAGGGCCTGTCGCCACAGGTCAGCCATGCTTGCAGGCTGCTACAGCTGAGGCCCAGGTGCCTCTGGAAGACACCTGGGTGTGACTTAAGCCCTGGGAGGGCCACCACCTGGAACCCCAAACTTCCCACCTTTGCCACGAGGCCGTGCCTTTAATTGGGGGATTTAGAAGCTGTGAAAGGAAATTCATCCAGATCTGAGCTGTTTGCTGAAGCCAAGACTTCTGTCCGGGGGGAATTGGGGAATGTGATGTTTTATACATTCTGGTGATTTGCCCGTACCTGCTGGATTTGCTCACGGCAGCAAGCTCATTTCGAAGGAACAGCACAGTCTTCCTGGGCAGAGAAGCTTCCTCCTGCTCCCGGCGGGGAGAGAGAGCGCTGGGGTTTTTCCAGCGACAGCACCAGAATCAAATCTGTTTTTTAATTCGGCCCTTCAGAGCTGCGGGTTCTGCCCTATCCTGTCCGGCTCCCTCCACTGTAGTGTTTCCCTGGGGCATGGGCTCCCTTTGCTTAGGCGGGTGGTCCCTGGAATGCGGCGTGTGCGGAGTGGGCAGCCAGAGCAAGCAGGCGCCGCTGTTTCCAGCCAGTCCCGACTTGGCCAGCTCACGCCGCCGAGGGGATACCTCCTCGTGCAGACGGTTTGCCAAACAGCCTGATTCCGGGGAAAAGAGATGAGTGGACTTTTGAAGCAAGGACCGAGCAGACATTCCCGGGGCTTGAATTCTTCGAGCCCGGTGCCGAACAGCTTCGCCTGCAGAGTGTGTTCCGGAAGCTGCTCTTGCAGTGGAAGAGGTTCGGGAGGGCTGGGTCCCCACGGTCTTTCAAAAGCAGCCGTTACCTGGAAAGGCTCTTCTTGGCCTCGCCCTGTAAGGGGCTCCCAGGCTGGTGATGGCCACTTTGGGTCGAATCTTCCAATTTTGATGCTGAGGCCAGGAAGCAGGAAAAGAGTGGTCCCCACCCTGGAGTTTGATCCTTGTCATCAGGCAGAGCTGCTCCCGGATAGGGACCTAGAGAGGTGAGGATGTGTGAGTCCTCCCAGGACACACGGAGGTGCAGGGTGGGAGATGACCAAGGAACCACCAATAGGAATTTCAGGTACTTTGTGGTGGGCAGAATCAGAAGGAGAAAGCTCTGCTCTGTCGTCTGCTCCCTTTGGCCTGGGATTAGGAGTGCGGGACCCCAGCCTTGGCCTCCAGCGGGGAGCTGGGCCATCCAGACTTTGCATGATCTCAACCCACTGTGGGGTTTCCTGGTGGAGTCAGGAGGCAGTTGGACTGGGGTTGCCTGTTTTTAAATTTGTGCACCATGGTGCTGTAGAAAACAGAGGTACAGCTGTGGTCCGTAAAGCCAGGTTGCAGGTTTTTCAGGGTGTTCGGGGCAGGTGGCAGACGGTGTGCACGAGCGACCCCTTGTGGCAGCCTCGTGAGTTGCGGCCGTGCTAGCGCGGTGCGGGCGGCGTCTGTGGGACTCAGCGCGTCGGGAAGAGGCCCACTGGGGCCTGCAGGGCCAGGCTAGGTCCAGGGGAGCTGGTCTCCGACAGGCAGCTTTCATTTCTTCCAAAAAGTATTTTCAAAATGAAAATGGCTTTTATTCTGATAAAAAGATAATACATATGCCAGTAGGAAATTCAGTTGGCACAGAACGTTATAAACAAGATATGAAAAAAAATCCTCTGATCAGAGGCTCACAAGCCGCGATGGCTTTAGCAAACAGGCTTCCAGATCTCTCCAGGGGCACAGACGGGCAGGCTTTGATCTGCAGGGCTCACACCGTGCAGGGTTTGTTCCTCCCTCTCTGTGTGGGGGAAACTTTCCTCTTCCTGCCGGTGAATTGGGGTGCAGTGGGGCTCCACCACAATCCACTGACCCAGCCGCCTGCTGGGACGGCCGGGTCACCCCTAGCGTGAAGGACACTGGGTGAGCTGCCTCCTCTGGCATCTCTTGGGGAGTTAACCGATCCTCTCTTTGGGGCGAATTCCTGCAAACGGAATTGCTGCAGAAAATTTTGATGCATGAAGCCAAGCTACCTTCCAGAAAGCTGTTCTCCCTTTACAGTTGTGGCTGGTGTTAATGGCAGGTGACAAGGACGACATGATTCCCGGGGCTTTATCCAGTGAGCTCCTCCCCGCTTTATGGAACACAGGCCTGGAGGGCTCTAAGGAACTGGCCCAAGACCCCACGGCGAACAGGAGGGTCACGGAAGAGCAGGTGGCATCTCTCCAGAAGCCACACTCTCAGCCATGTGCTGGACACCCCATACGGGCCTCGAGGTTAATTGTTTTTATTGCTATAGCTGTACCAGTCTGGTGAGGCAACAGCGACATCCCATCTTTATTTTGTGCACTTTTGAGAACTGGCCGGGATAAACTTCTCTCATAGGCATTTCCTGGGCATTAATCTTGGTGGCTTGTCTGACCTTTGCCCCATTTGCTATGGTGACATTTGTGGCTGACTTTATGGTCTACAAGAGTGCTTTATGATAGGGGCTTTTCACGTTATTCTATATGTTGAAGGTATTTCCCCCAATTTGACAGACAGAAATTTTAAATACAAGTACTCATACGGATCCTTTCGCATATAATTGATATCTTCACTTCATTGCTTTTGCATAATCGCCTTTTCTGCCTCAATATGATTCAGCTGTTTGCATGTTTTCTTCTATCTTTATGATTTTTTGATTTTTTTAAAAAAGATATTTTCGGTATAATATCAAACATTCGTTTGATAGCTATCCACGTGTCCACATGGTTTCACTTTTTATATTTAACTCTTTAACCTATCGAAAATGCATTTAAGAATAAAATGTAAACAAGGATTCTGACTTTTCTGCCCCCACAAAATGACGAGTTAACCCATTGTCTTTGGAATAAAGTCTTTGCCGCATTGATTTAAAATTCTGCCGTTACATATTCTGAATTGCCACGTGTGTCAGTCAGCACAGGACAGCGTTTGCTACAGTGACAACAGAAACCCAGATCTCAGTGGCGTACGTAGCACAGTGAAGGCTGATTTCTTGTTCATGCGGCAATCGAAGGCTGGCTCAGTGGCTGTGCTCCAGCAGCGACTCAGGGCTGCTGCCATCGCCCAAGTCTGTCCGCATCGCCCAAGTCTGTCCCCTCAGAGAAGGGGGAAGAGAACACGGAGAACTCACACCCACTCGTAAACTCACACCCAGGGCCCCGAGGAAGCACACTGCATATTCCTCTTGCGGGGAGTCAGTCTTGGGACCCAGCCCACCTGCAGAGAGGCCGAGCAGTGTGCCCAGGAAGAGGAAGTGGAGTGTGAGCACGCGGCTGGCTCAGAGAGGCCGAGGAGTGTGCCCAGGAAGAGGAAGTGGAGTGTGCGCACGCGGCTGGCTCTCCGCTTAGGGCCCCTCCTCCACCGATGGGGTTTAGGCTGTGTGTGGGGGGTGCTCAGACCCTCATCGCGTAACTGCTGCTCTGGCCTCGCAGTGGGACTCTCACGAGGCCTCGGCCCAGGAGGCCACTGCCCCGAGTGGGGCAGGGTCACGCGGCCCCTGCCAGGACGGGGGCGTGGATTGCGGACGAGCTGCTGCATGGATCTCCGAGAGGAGGTTCCACACACGGGAGAACTGCTCCTAGCTGTCTGCCGCCTTCAGCGAGCAGTGTTAGTACCAAAGAGAAAGGATATTTAACTTTGCACTGATAGACAGAGAATAATCAAAATGTAATTAAAAGCATGGATTCTTCTAATTATTGGCTTTGTATAATGTGTATTTAAAAACAAGACATCTGTTAAGGCTTCCTTTTGAATATACTCAGAGACCAAAAGAGGGTAGCATTTTAATTAAAAATGGATTATTTCAAAAACAGTTTAATCATCCTGTCATGAAAAGACTTAGACCTTATTAATAAGCTATTGATAAATAGGTTTAAGCTACCAAAAATTTAAATTCACGAGGCTTACTTCTTGCATCTCCCGAGTAGAACAGTTTTCAGAACCTGCCTTGTGTGTCTCGGACGCCAGCAGGAGGCAGGCAGCTGAGTTAGTTCTCGAATTGCTTCTCCCGCCTTCTGCGCACCCAGAGGAGACACTCTGCCGCAGGTGGAAGACAGACGGGCAACGCCTGTGGCTGTCCCACCTCTCCCACGGCCACCTCTGTGCTCCGGGGCGCGCAAGGGTGCCGAGGATCTGGAAGGTGACACGTCTCCTCTCCGTTCTGAGCTGTGACTCAGGCCCCGCTAACGGTTCCTCAGGGAGCACAGGTGCAGAATGGGCTGGAAGAGCCACTAGCCAGGACACGCACCTCCTACTCTGTGCTTGGAGGTGGTCCCTGGCCGTAGCACCTCCCTTCTCAGGGCCGATCCTTCTAGAGGGGCTGCGTGAGCACAACTGCATTTATCATCTTAAGTGGATAAAGACTTTCATAGTGATAAATAGCTTTCCCGTCGAGTGTGACTAAAATAATGTTCGGAGTCGTGAGTAGGGGTGGAAAGGCTCCTTAGAAGAGGGGTTTGCAGCAGTTTTCACTTAATGGCCACGCACTGCCATAAAACGGCCACCGCGGGGTGGGAGGCCCTTCCCACAAGGAACACCTAGGCCGGCCCCACCACGTGGCATCTGGGCCTCCCTCCGCTGTAGACTCGGCTCAGTCCTGGGCCTTGCGGTTCCTGGAGGGTTGGAAGAACTTTCCCAAAGAGGAGATGTCCTCATAGGTGTGGGGAGGTCACGCCCTCCTGGCCAGGCGCCCATGTCCTCGCTTCCTGCAGGTGGCTGGGATCCTGGGCACAGGTGACCCAGCTCCTCCTGGGTCCCTCCAGCCAGGGGTAGCCCCAGCCTCCTGCTGCAAGCTGCCCACTGGCCTGCTGCTCCTTCTTGGGTGACCGGGTCCCCATATCCAGTGGCCTGTTCTGACAGTACCTGGAGTGGCTTGTGAGTCCGTGTGGGCCCGACGGGCATGGCGCCCGCTGCCTCGCCTCCTCCGGGAGCTTCAGTGGAGGGAAGTTGGGAGGGAAACTGAGGATATGGGACCCACAGGACAAATCAGAGGGGACTGCGGAGAGCTGCCCGGAGCTGGGGCTCGGGATGGGGGGTGAGCCGGGGGGCTGCCGCTTCAGAAAGGCATCAATAGAAACCGGCACTTTCCGGAGAAAGTTACATCTGAAAATGACACATTCGTGAAATATTCTAAGATGGCGAGGCTGGAAAGGAAATTTGATGTTTAGAAATAAAGTAGGGCTGGACTCTCTCAAAACCAAACACCCTGGAAGGATTCAGAAAGTGCTTGCTTTCTCCAGAGAGAACAGCGTGGGGACCCTGTCCTGACCGTACGAGGGGGACCCTGGGGCCCCTTGTCTCCTGCGGTTCAGTATTTAGGGAGCATCTGCTTGGTGGAGGGTCTCGGGTGTCGTTTCTTCCCCCCCGGGGCAAGTTCATGGAGTGGGGGGGAGGTCACGGCTGGTGGTGCCTCCGAGGACAACCCCCACCCACCAGCCTGGGCAGCGTGGGAGCCACCAGGCACGAATGCCGCTCTGTGTCCACGGTCCCACGTCTCGGTGTATCGAGAGAGACAGTGCCCCGACCAGCCTCGGTCCGATGACCCAACCTCAATGTCAGCCGATAAATAAAGAGGGTGGAAGTGTCGCCAGGTGACGCTCCCGCCGGGATTCGGAGCCGCAGGAAAGCTCCGCGCCTGCGCCGTTAGCAGAGCAGCGACCTCGTAAGGGCTCGGCACCCACCTGCCCGGGGCCCTCAGTGCCGGGTTTGCCCGGTGGCTCCAGTCCTGGAGACTTTGTGGCACCCAGTGTTGAGGACAGGGGCTGTTTTGGTCTTTTGTCCACGGGCCCCCAGACTGCCGAGCTGGGAAAGCAGCAGGCACGGATGCGGAAAGAACTCGGGCTGTGTTTGGGTTCGTCCCACCGGCTGCCGTCTGGGGCTTGGAGGGCTATTGGGTCAAAGTCCTCCCCCCGCCAGAACTAGGAACTGGGCTTTTGCTCGGAGAAGCTCCACAGCAGGACTTCCCAGCGCCGGTCCCGCCACCCGACACCATGAGGTTCGGCCAACTCCTTGTCCCACCTCTGCCTTTACCTGCTTGATTGTTTTCTCTAAGTTGACTCTTTTTTTCCATCAAATAGATATTTTTAAAAATCTTTTTATCTGAGGCCAGGTGTGGTGGCTCACACCTGTAATCCTAACACTCTGGGAGGCCGAGGCGGGAGGATCACTTGAGCTCAGGGGCTCGAGACCAGCCTGAGCAAGAGTGAGACCCCATCTCTACTATAAATAGAAAGAAATTAGCCGAGCAATGGTGGCACATGCCTATAGTCCTAGCCACCTGGGAGGCTGAGGCAGGACGATCGCTTGAGCCCAGGAGTTGCAGGTTGCTGTGAGCTAGGCTGACCCCACGGCATTCTAGCCCAGGCAACAGAGTGAGACTCTGTCTCAAAAAAAAAAAAAAAAAATCTTTTTATCCCTCATGAGTGAAACCCAGTATCATTTGCTGTAGATGGAGGTTAACAGTTTGAAAGCCCGCCACATGGAGGAGACACGTTCCGTGGCGTGCCACACCGTGTCCTCTCGTGGACTGTGATCACGATCCAGGAAATGTTGGCTCAGAAGAAAGGAAGCCCCCTCTCCCTCCCCCCATGCCTAGTTGCGCCTCCAGGGAGCCCCCCAGGTGCCTGGTCCTCTCCTGCGCCTTCCTGGATGGGGAGGAGGGGCGCCGGTGTCCGTTAGAGAGTAAACGGCCTCTGGACCGCGTCGGACTGGGATCGTCTCCCTCCACCACGGAGAACCGTTTTGCTTCCCGGTCACGCAGTTCCAGCCTCTCTGCGTGATTCTTAGGGTGGCCTGGTCCATTTTAAAAAGGAGAGATTTTGTTTTTAGGGCCAGGGAGAGTGTTACTGCCGCATTCGGCGTGACAGTGAGATTGGGTCAGAGGAGAGCCAGTGTCGGTCTCAGAACAGGTCATAGAACAGTTGGCAAATTGCACTTGTGTTTGCGCAGCTCTTCTGGGGCCTTCCAGAGAGGGGGCTCCCCCAGTTGCTCAAGGGTATCAGTCCCCAGATGGGTCTCGAGTCGCAGACTGAGAATTTCCCAAGTGAGCCACAGGCTGTGGGCTCCGAGTTTCTTTCTCCCGTGTGTCGTCACCCTCCCAGGCACCGATCGTGTCCTGTCCCGGGCATCGGCAGAGAGGTACCGGGGAGTGTGAGAATGGGGCCCGCTGCTTGGGGGAGGGTGGAACTCACCCGCACGCCTCAGCGAGGGCAGTGCCCGGTGTGTAAAGCATCCACCGTTCTGTGTGACGGTGCCCCGCGCCAGCGTGCCGAGGCAGTGAGCGAAAGAACGCAAGTGGAGCCCTGCCCGTGACTGCCGTCACCGTAAATCCAACACTGATTGATAATACAAATGTGAAAACAGCCCACAAAAGATGATAGCGTTTACAGAATCATAGCAGTAGGAAGTGACTTCTTAAAGGAAGAAACCATAAAGCAAAAGATTTAACAGATCTAACCAATAAAAATGTAAATTATCCGTCCAGAAATGCCCTAAAGAAAATTAAAGAGCAAAGGGGAAACTTGTTACTAGTCAGATCCACCGCCTGGTGTCCTTCCTATATAAATCCCTTAAGGATCAATAAGAAAAAGATGAACGTTCACATGTTTTAAAAAAGGAGTGAGCTGTTCAGAAAGGAAGAAACACAAGGAAGTAGACACATACGCACGCTCAAACTTGCCAGTCATCAGGGAAACAGCGAAACACTTTTGCGTTTTCCCTGCCAGATTCCCAGTCCCCCGGGCACACGGCCCCGCGGCACCCTGCTCAGGACCCTGAAAATCCTTATGGGCGTCTGGCATCCATTTGGCAGAACCTGCCGGAGACTCAAAAATATGCATATGCTCAGTAATGCTTCTAGGAATTTAGCCTGAAGACGATGAGAAAGCAACGGCCATGGGTGTCCATCGTAACGGGGAGTAACCTAGACGTCTGACAGCCGGTTAAGTAGATTAGAGGCTGCGGTACTGCCCGTGCAACTGGTTACTTACTCAGTCACCCAGCAGAAAGGTACCGAAGACCTCGAGTGCCAGGCGCCGTGCCGGGCGCCTGGGGACGGCACAGCAGACGAGACAGACCGAACCCCGCAGCACCGGGAGGCTAGAGAGGGTGGCCGGCTGGAGGCGGGACGGCTGGAGATAGACAGGTAGACAGCTGTGGTAAGGGAGGCGGGATGGTGAGGGTTGCGGCGGGGAGGGAGCTACCCTTTATCCAGGACTCAGATGCCTCCCTGAGAAGGAGACGTTGGGGAGAGAGAATAAGCTGCAGGTCTCCGGGATGGACCCTCCGGGCGGAGATAAGGGAGTAACTGATACGAGGAACTCAGTAACCGATACTGGGATTCAGAAACTCAACCTAATCAAGCATGTCAGGAATAAAGGGGGAGATTGTTAATTGAATGTCACGTTATGTCCTCAGTCATGCTTAATACAAGATAGGCAATTTAGAATTCCCAATTATCCAATTAAAATGCTAATTATCTCATACCTTGATAAGGCTGCTCTTGGAGAGAGGGTGAGCTTCTCTCCTTCCCATCGCGGAGGCCACCGTCTTTGCCGCTGCCCTTGCCTCCGATTGGTGAGTCCTCCCCTGCTGGGGCCTCTGCATCCCGGCCGCTCCCAGAGCACCAGTTCCTGAATCTCGCCAGCCAGCCTGAGGCACCTTCGCCGGGATTGGGTGGGGGCGTTTGTCCTCGTGGCCTTGCGTAGGCTCAGTCTGGGCCCCGTGCACAGGCGAGAGGTCCAAACCCTGGGAGGCGTCGGCCGTGGCATCCCCCCCCGCCAGCGCCTACAGAGCACGAAGCTTCTCCCGCGTGATCTTGGTCCTCAGGGCACCCACCATTCCAGCCCGACACCCGCTGACAGACAGAGGCCTGGGAGCCACCTGGGTCGAGACAGTGAGCTTTGCAGCCAGGAGCCCCACGTGGACTCCAAGCCCAGACACGGACTCAGTGGGTTCCTGACGATAGCACGTCCTCGCTCAGAGCTGCAGTTTCTGCATCTGGGAAGTAGGAAAGCCACTCGTCCCCCAGAGCATTGTTGCAAATGCTAAATGCTGCAGGTGGCTGCTGGATTTTTCTTACTGGAGTGTCTGCAACCTGCCCGGAGTCTCAGACCGAGCAGGCAGCAGGGCCTGGCTTGGGTCCGTGTGAGGGGGTCCCAGGCCCTTCCCCCCCTCCCCTCCAGGCATCCCTTAGATCGAAGGTGGTCATGGGGGGCACCTAGGCAGGAGCTGAGGAGTCGGGGACAGTGGCCTGGGCAGGCAGTAGGGCTCAGGGAGTCTGTCTTCATCTGGCCACATGGAGATGGTCCACGCAGGCCCCAAACGCCCAGCGCCGTGTGCACCGTGACCCAGCTGTCCGGGCCTTTGGGAAGTCTCGGCGGGAGGGGTTGCCCCTGGTCAGGCAGTCTCGGGCTGATGGCCAGGACCAAGGTGAGGGGACAGGAGGAGGCTCAGGGAGCACCCGGCAGCAAAGAAAGCTGCAGAGGGTGGAGGCCCCCCACGAGCAGGAGGTTTATTGTAACGTTAATAATAATAATGCATTTCTGGTTTTAGTCCAAGGCTTTAAGTCGGTCCCTTCTGAGTGACATACCGTGTGAATGCCACTTACTCATTTGAAACACACTCAGAGCCTCAGTGGCTCATCCGTGACTTTCTCTGTGTTTGTCCTCGCTCTGGGGCCCTGGGAAAGGGAGGTGCAGGGCAGCCCCCCAGTGCACTGCCGGGCCATGGTGCTTGTCCTTCGGGAGAGCCACGGAGCACAGGTGCCAGAGGAGCTGGGGGTGGGGCAGAGCCCCGGACAGGCCGCCGGGACCACCCAGGCAAGGGTGGCACCGGGGCTCTTGCCAGGCGCCCTCTGACCGCCGGCAGGTCACTGCGGGGGCGAGGAGGGGAGCAGCTCCCCAGCTTCCCAGGAAGTCAAGGTGATTTATTCAGGGCGTGCTTCCGGAGCCAGGCGGAAGACGTTCTGCCGTCGCCACTGACACAAAGAGCTGCTTCGGGCCCTGCGTCCTCCGCGGCTGCTGCTTCCGCCGTGGGGACCAGAGACGCTCTCCCGCCCGCCGCGGTGGCCCCGGGCTCCTCTGCAGGGCCGGGTCATTCCCTCACTCGGAATTTTCCTTTAGTAAGTGGGTAGATCTTCAAAAGGCGTATCCTATTAATTATGTGATTATGAGCATTTATACCCAGAAAATATCATAATTAATTAAAATTAATGTTAATTAAAAGCAATTCAGTGAGATAACAAGACACAACACAGCCGTTTGGCTCCAAACAGCGCCAGACACTCGGCAGCCCCTCCCCGCCCCTTCCTACGTGCTCATGCCCCGGGCCGTGCCAGGGAGGCCAGACCCCCGGGTCAGCCTCCGGCGGGGCAGGAAGGCAGCGTGTTTTTTCTGGAGGTGCCGGGTGTGTCACCCTGCAGAGGGGCTAGCGGACCCCAAAGAGAACTTGGCTTCCCTGGAAGATGTGAGAGGGGACGTCTGGGCTGTGGATCTACGCAGGCTCTGTTTGGTTTTAAAGGAGTAGCCAAGAGTCTGCTTCTCAAAGCCTGGCACTGGGTGCCCACAGCCTCCTCTCCCGCTGCCTGCAGGATGAATTCCCGTTCCGCGGACTCTCTTCCAGGCCTCTGATGATGGCAGCCGTGGTGGCTCACGTGTCCTGTACCCAGTGTCCGCTGGGTGCCATGCACTTGGGCACTCCACGCACATTAAGTCATTTAACTGACATAGCAGCCCTGGGAGGGAGGTACTGTGATCATCCCATTTTACAGATGAGGAAACTGAGGCACAGAGAGGCCATACAGCTGGCAAGTGGCAGAGCTTGGGTTTGGTCTGCGTCAGTGTTGAGTGCTGCCCCAGGAGGCTAGGCATGTGGGGCCGGAGCAAGGAGTACAGGACAGGGCTTGGGGGGGGCAGGCATCCCTCAGCCGTCACGCCCGAGCCCTGCCCAGCTTTGCAGCCGTTGGCCTGCTCTCCTGAGCCACCACCCCTGCCCGTGGCCCCACGTGCTGCTGGCCCTTGGCCTGCCCTCTGCACCTCCTGGGCCCCGCAGTGCACCGAGGCCCCGCCTGGGAGATGGGATGAGGTCGATGCTGCTTTTTCACGCCACCCGCACTGGCCTCCCCGGCCCCATCCAGCCCCTGCTCACAGCCTGCGCTAATAGCTCAGCCAGCACTTGCCGCGGGGCTGCCCTTCCGCCATTATCTCAGGCAGCTAATGCGTTTTTATACGACCGCGGCTTATCTTCATGTTAGATGACAAACCTCCCAGGGCAGGAGCTGGGCCGGGTGCCCGGGAACGCCCCACGGGCTGGATTTGTAGGTCCCTGGGGAAGGCCCAGCCACGCTGTCCATGGAGACAAGATTCGTGCAGATCTGGGCCTGGGAATCAGCTGTTTCTGTCCCCTTTGTCATCCTCAGGCACTGACAAGTGGCCTGACACCCCCCCCTTCCCGACACCACAGTAACTCCATCCACCTCGTACTCACAGCACAGACTCTCCCAGGTGACCTAGGGGTTCTCATTGATGCCTGGGTGCAAAGTCTCTTCTCCCCGAGTCTCACTCAGAAATTTATAGGCAAAGGTGTTAGGGGAATGGCCACTCTGGGAGAGCGGCCTGGAGGCTGGTTGCTGGGACTCGGGCAGACCCTGGCCCGCCCTCTGCCCATCAGGAAGCCCTTCCCTGCTGCTGGGGGAGGGGGCCGCGCTGACCCAGGAGCCTCCCTGGGGTGCACCCCACCCCCATCCTGCCAGGTGAGCGGCAGGGAGCGGGGCGGGTGGGCGCAGCGGGCGCGCACGCTGCCCGTGGGAATCGCGGTGACTGAAGGAGCAGGTGGAGATGGTCACTGGGGGCGGTGACGCCCCTGCCTGTCTTGCTGCCAGCTGTGCTCTGATGGATAAGCCCGCTGGTTTCTAGAAGTTCATTTCAGTTCTTTATAAAGTCTGCCTGTTCTTTTTTCATACCGTCCTTTTAGGTGTTAATTATTTTATTGTTCTGTATGTCTTTAAAGTTGCTATCTGGTAATTCTGTTATTGGAAGTCCTTGGGGGTCTCAGCCTGCCCTCTGTTGTCTCTGACAGCTCTTGTGAGCTGTTTTCTGTTGTGTTTTGTCATTTTGGATTGTGAGTTCATTTCGGGTGTGTGTAGGGGGGTGTGTGTGTGGTGGGGGTGGGGTTTGCATGTAGGGTGTGTGGGGTGCGGTGTGTTTGCGTGCGGGGTGTTTGTGTGTGCGTGCACACGGATCCTGGCTAGCCCGGGTTGCAGGTACGGCATCCAGTTTGGCTTGGTGTCGGCTCCCACGGGTGCTCCAGGTGTCACGGTCAGGGACCGAGCTTTTTGCTGATTCCCTGGCTTGCAGGTAGCTTACACTTGAACTTGAAACACGTGGCGGGCAGGCCTGTGCCTGAGGATTCTGAGTGGATGTTTTGACTCACCCGGAGCCCAGGCCAGCCTCCTGGTGGCCTGTTTGTTGCGGGTCCCCCCAGCCAGGCCACCCTCTGGCTGTGGGCGAGTCACTGCCCAGGGCCACTTTATAAACGTGGGGTGGGATCTCTGTCCCAGCCCCTGCCTCTCTCGTGCCCAAGGCCTGTCACTGCCACATGGGAGGTAACGCCAAGGCTCTCAGCCCCAAGATTCAGGTCTGTGTTCCTCTCTGCCTCACTTTCCTTCCTCCCTCGTGAACTCCCCTCTGCTTATTGCAGTTTCTCCATCATCTCTGAGCGCTGGAGGTGGGAAGGTTTCTGGCTAACTGCTCTGCCATCATTTTATGTACTGTGGTTCCAGAAAGGCCAAGTGGTAGCCTGCAGGGGGAATCTGGCCTCAGAGTTGGGTGACTTAGCAGCCAGCCCGCTCCGGGGGGCATCACCTGGGCCCCCCCCGTCTCATAGTCGGCCACACTTTCCGTGAGCGCCAGGTAACCTGCCGTCTCTGCCTTGGCGTGTGAGCCGCCAGGAGTGGAGTCAGCCGGCCTGCCAGGGCGGCCTGTCCCCCTGGTCTGTGCTCACCCCTGGTCTCCCGGCCCTGCCCCTATAACTCTGCCCGAGCAGGGCGGGGCCTCAGCTGCCTGCTGATCGAGCATGTGGCCCAGTGCGGGTGTCCACTCCTCAGTCCTCACCCACTGGAGATCAAAACCGTGTCAGACTCGCACATGTCCGCAGACCACTAGCCCCAGAACTTGGGCGGCTTTGTGCGTTCACAGCCCAAGCCCAAAGTCTGCAGAAGATGTGGGCCAGTCGTGTCCACCTGTCGCTGCCCAGAGCACCTGTGTGTCCTCGAATCACGTCAGAAAGGACAGCTGAAAACGAGATTCAGTGCTGAAGTCCAGCACGGAGAACTTCAGACTCTTCCAGAGTGAACCTTCGGCATGTGGTGTCTGTCCTCGTCTTCTCAGCTCTGTTAGGGGCTTGCGTGTGGAATTGTCCGGAAGATGTCAAAGGTGACCGGCGTCGGGCCGCAGCCTGCAGGTGGAAACTGGGTCAGCCTCGCCTTAGTGCGCTGCTTCTGTAAGCTGCGCCGTTGCCTCGAAATTGCTGTTTCTTCTTAGAGCCAGGTTGCGCCAGGAAGGTTGCTGTGCCGAGCGAGTCACACAGCAGGGAAACTTGCAGGTGAGGGGCCCAAGCCACCCGGTGTCCCCAAGCCGCTGCCTCCCCTTTCTCATGGTGAGGTCACCGTGTCCCTCTGCCTGTCCTTTCTGAAGCTGGCCGGTCCCAGTGCAGCCTGTGGTCTGCATGTCACCTGCCCCAGCAGAGGCCCACTGTCCCTGTCACCTCGAGGATGGCCGTGTGGCCCCTGGGGTTTGCTCCTGTCTGGGCAGGGCCACATCTCCCCAAGCTAAGGGGACACCTCCCCAGGCTGGGCGGAAGTTCTGCGCATCTGGGCAGGGAGCCAAGGAGCTGTGGGGTCAGCTTCCAGGGCTGCCGGCGTGTGGCCTCGCGCACGGGGTTTGCTGCGGGGGGCACTGGCCTTTGCCCCACCCCGGTGGGATCGTGTCTTGGCCGTGGCCTTGCTTGGTGCTGCGACTTGGGTCTTAGCCTCCATGTGGCCTCTTGGGACCGGCGTGGAAGCTGCTGTCAGCTGCCCGAGTGCTCCCACCGAGAGTACGGGGGCGGCTGAGGCCTCCCCGGCGGTTCCCGAAATCCTTTGTGTTGAGGAAACGTTTCACTCGCGGATACCCAATTATCCCGCGAGGTTTGTAAGGCGAGTCTGGAAGCCGACCGAGTGGAGCAGACGCACTCCTGCATGGCAACTGCTTGACACCCAATCGTAACAATCGGACGTAATTCGTGTTTACAGCGCCTGGAAGACTAACTCCTCCGTGCAGACGTTCTCTACAACAGGCCGGGAGTGTGCAGAGCAGGGCTGCCACGTGGTGTGTCCGTGGGCGGCCTTTGGAGTCCTGAGGACGGCTGCCCTGGTGGCGGGTGGGCCTTGGGGAGCAGGTGAGGGCCACTCCCCAGCATTGCCCCCTCCACCTCTGAGCACCTGCTGTTCCTGGAAGACCGGGCAGGAGCTGGGGAGCAGCTCGGTCCTTGGGAATTCAAAGCCGGGTGCAGAGATGAGGCCCCCCAGGTCCCGGGCCTGTGGTGGGGGAGGGGCAGGGTCCGAGCCGCCCGCAGCTCTGGGCAGCAGGAGGCGCTGCTGATGTTGTTGAGGTGGCTGGTCGGGTCCACCAGTCCCCGCAGCCCTTGCGGCCAGCATGGAGGAGACAGCTTTCCGCGCCCACGGACAGCAGACATTGCGCTTGTTCCTGCTGCCAGGGCTTTGTCAAGGCTGGGTCGTCCTCTGACCTCGTCCCATTCCCGGGTTTGCGGGGCCCTGCTGATGTCCCGCTCTCCTGGGGGCCAGGGTCCTGTCCTTCCCTGCTTGTCCCAGGTGGGGAGAAGCAGGGCCCGTCCCGCCCCCTGGAGCCTGCCCACCAACTGGGGGGCCTCCTGCCACTCGTCTGCCCAGCAGCTCCTGCTGCCCTTTGGGTGAGCGCGGGGCAGGACGGGGGCTGGAGGGGGTCTGGGTTCCCCTGGCTGTGCGTCAGCCTCTCCGGGCGCCGTGGGTGGTGGCTGCGGGACACGGAGTCACCGGAGACACGTCCTCCAGCCCTGCAAAAACACACGTGGCCCCTGCCAGAGCCAGGGCTCCAGTGGGCCTTCTGTCCTCATGATGAGCCTGGGAGACAGGCCGGTGCCACAGCAGTGGTGGCCCTCCTTGACCCCAGCTTCCTCCTCACTCCACCCTGACCTCTGGGGCCTGAGCCCGGGCTCCAGCTACAGCCTCGCAGATGCACGCTGCGGGGCTCGGACCTGCTCGGAGCTGCAGCTGAGCAAGACCTGGGCTGAGGATTTGCACTCGGGGTCCGTGGGGATGGGAGTGCGCGTGCCCTGGCGACCCCGGCCTGACGCGTCTCTCCTCTGCAGCCTCTTCGAGCACTACTGCTACTCGCGGGGCGGCATGCGCCACAGCTCCTACACCTGCATCTGCGGCAGGTAAGCGGGGACGGAACGACCACCGGGAAGGCTGGGCACTGAGCGAGCGGGGGCCTCCGCCTTCCCCCCGGCCAAGACACGTGCTCACTCCCACGCCCGCGCCAGCGCCCGGCAGCGCAAGCTTGGAGGCGCTCTTACCCCCAAGGCCCCGGGAGCCTGGCGCTGGGCAGAAGAGGGAGCCCGACCAGCCCCCGCAGAGGAGCTACTGCCGCCTCTTCCTTCTGTCCCCAGCGAGGTGGGGGGCGGAAGGGGCTGCGTTGGCACAGGAGGCAGCAGTTGTGTGTCCATGCGTGGGTGTGTGTGCAGCCGTCGGTGTGGCCGTGTGGAGACCAGCGTGGCGTGGGTGGGGGTGTCACTATCGGTGTGTCTTCACATGGCACATCGAAGTAGAGGGAGGAGCTCTGCGTATGTGTGTGCGTGTGTCTCCATGTGTCTTCTGCACGTGGCTGGGTGTGCTTGGAGACACACGGGTAAAAGTGACCACAGCACAGGGGCAGCTGGTGGCCGTGAGTATGTGTTGCCGTCCTGGCCGCAGCCCAGCTGGTCCCCACTCTCGGCCCAGGCTCAGCCCCGTCCAGGAAGGAGCCGGGCAGCTCTGCTGGTCGCACGTCCTGGGCACATGAATAATACATGTGAACATCTCGGTCCTCGGAACGTTCTTCCCTGGTGGATGGCGGGAAAAATCATTATTTCTGCTTTTATGATTCCTGAGACTCCCAAGTGGGGCCATAAATATTACACCCGGGTGGAGTTTTTTCCCCTTTGGACAGACTGAAAAGTCCCTTTTTTCTTAAAGGGATCGCTCATTAGGGAAGCCCTCTGGGGCAGGGCAGCTGCCGAGACAGGTTCCTCCCGTCAAGCCCTCGGCCGCCAGGCAGGGGGCTTCTGCGGGCCCCTCCCCAGCCCGCCAGCCACAACCCCCACCTCTGTCCTTCGCACGTGCCACCCACACCCCCAGCCAGGGCGGCACTGTCACCCGAAGCCCTGCAGGTGGCATTGCTGCCGGCGTGCGGCTGTGGGGTGTCCAGGCCACCACGTCCCCTGGCCCTGCTGTGGCCTGGGCCCCTGCCAGAGGGAGGACAGTGCTGCCTGCGGGCAGGGGATGGGGCCCAGCCCCGGCCTGCCGTGAGGACGGGCTGTGAGGACCCTCTGCTCTTTGCAGCGGCGAGAACTCGGCCGTGCTGCACTATGGACACGCCGGGGCCCCCAACGACCGGACGATCCAGGACGGAGACATGTGGTAAGTGGGGCTGCCACGTGCTACCCGGTGAGGCTCTGTGTGTGGACAGCCGGGCCAGGGCTGGACTCGACCTTGGGGTCGGGCAGGGCCGTCTGGGTGCCTGTCCTGGGAGGGCTGACCACAGCAAGGCCCCCAGGCCTGCTCCTGGCCCAGACTTCTCTGCCAAGGCTGCCAGCCCACACGGTACCTTCTCCAAGGTCAAAAGCCTGTCCCCCACGGGAAGCACTGAGGGGCGCAGGACAGGGCCCCTCGCAGTTTCCTGTGGGGCCAAGGCACGGTGGACTCTAGGTGGGGCCTCAGCTGCCCCCCGGCCCCTGCCCCGGCGTCCTCCCCACTCAGGGGCACCAGTCACAGCTGTGTCTCAGCTCCAGGAGGGCGGGGCCCCTCAGTCTGGCACAGGAAGGACCCCAGGGAGCCTCCCGTGCTCTGAAACCTGCCAGCCTCGGCCACAGGGCCCCTTGGCACAGCCGCCATTCATTCAACAGGTCAGAGGTGGTGTTTGACCAATAGGGCCGCTTGGCTGTGCCCACAGCACCTCACGGAGGCCCCAGGAAGGCAGACGTGGCCGGGTCCTGGGGTCTCCGCGCCTCTGGGAGCTTCTTCTCCTGTTGGAGGAGGTGCAGTCCTGCTCGCAGACCCCCGTGTGTAGGGCAGAGCACGCTGGGCCGCTCCAGGGCTTGGGAGGGGTCTGTGAGCCCCTGCAGACCCGGCCCCCTGACCACAGTCACTTGGCCCTCTCTGCCCCTGCCCCAGACGTCGGCTGGGCCAGCCCGGGCAGCACAGGGCTGCCTCGGGAGCTGCCCAGGTGCTGGGACCCTGAGGCTCGGCCACAAGCCACCCAGGCTCTGTCTTGGCCTTCAGACATCTTGCCCTGGTCATCGACCAGCAGTTGGGGGTGTCCCACCCCGTTCTTGTCATCCATTGTTGATGCACTGAACGAGGTCCTTTGGGGCCCTGAATCCAGGCAGCGTCACGATGTCCTCTCAGGCCACCGTGGTGCCACTTGGCTGGACTCTGGGCTTCCCTGTCGGCCGCCCCAACGCACTCGCGCCTCTGGCTGGAGTCCCCATAATGGCTGCTCATGGGCCTGGACCGGGCCTCACCCAGGCAGGACCCGGCCCTGCAGCGGGGAGTGTGGGAGCCTTGCCCCAGAGCCCCCACCCACGCCCACCAAGGGACGTGAGCGCACGTGCGCAGGCCTGCACTGACGGCCAGCTGCCCATAGGCGCCGAGTTCTGGGCTGTCGGGGCCAAGTGTTTGCTGGAACCCACTCAGTCCCGGGGTCTCCGTGCCCACAGGCGTGCTGGCACTGTGACAGGCCACAGTCTCTCTGTCCACCAGGGGTCAGTGGCCTCATGGGATGTTTGGCTCAGGCCAGAGCCCAGCTCAGCCTCTGGAAGAAAGCAAGCCCCTTGCTGCCCCTACAAGCCTCGGTTTACTCACCTGTGAGTGGGGACACGCACATAGCAGAGGGGACGTGTTAGCCGCTGTTCCCTCTTCCCAGGGGCCTGGCCGGCAGGTCATGGCCTGCAGAGGGTGACGCTCAAGGTGGTCATAGCGTCAGGCCAGTAGAATCACCACTCACCACCGCCCGCCTGACCACGGGCTGGGCCACAGCGGCCATGTCCCCAGCCTGCCTGCCGCACTGACCCCACAGAACCTGGTTTGCCCACGGGCTGCAGTGAGCCCCACACGTGGGCCAACGCCCAGTGGGCATTGGACTCGGTCCAAGCCACGGCTGGGACTCACTGGGCCCAGGTCTGGGCGGGTCAGAGAGGCTCAGCTGCCCTCCCAGAGGCCTGGGGGCCCAGCGCGGGCAGCAGCCTTGACAGGGTCCCCCTCTGGGTATTCTCACCCGCCCTTACCCTGGTCCCACGAGGGCGTGCCTTGCCCCGGTGTGTGGGCAGCTGAGACGCAAGGAGGGGCCCAGGCCAGGTGCGGAGCCAGAGGGATTTGGGGAGGAGATTGGCAAACAGACTTGGCTCGGGGGGAGACTGGGGCAGGAGGGCGGGAGCTCTCAGCTCCTGAAACCTTGTAACGTTCTAACCCTGCAGCCCGCCCTGGCTGAGCCAGGAGGACAGGACACGGGCACCCAGTCCCAGGGCAGCAGCAGAGACCCAGCCACACCAGTGGGTCACCAGCGGGAAGCCCTGGCCGGCTGGAGGGCCCTGTGCCAGAGCCACGGGGCCGTGAGTCTTTCTCCTCCGTGAGCTCAGCACACCCAGGGCAGGTGGCTGCTTCTCCGCCGCCCTCCTCACCTGTCCCAGGGAGGGCCCTTCCCCCACCAGGGGCCGGTCCCCTGCATTGCTGGTGGACCCTGGCAGGGCAGGGCTCCGCCCTCCTGGGCCGCATGCGGCACCTGCGTCTCCCCGCAGCAGCTGTGGAGACAGGAGTGAGACTGGAGGAAGCCCACGGATGTCAATGCCAAGTCCAAATTGGTGATTTTATTTTTCCAGTGCTAACTTTGAAATGTAGCCAGTGGAATAATTATGAGTTTATTATAGTCAATTTATTATGCAGCATTTAGAACAACATGTTTTGTTGATTACAGCTACTGCCAGATTGCTGGCGGCATTTATAATCCATTGTTTTATTGAAATTGATCTGCCGAGCGCCTGCCGCCTTCGGTAAATAATAAATCACCGTGTTATCCCAACATAAAAGCCACGATACTTCAGCGTAAGGTATGAAACCAAAATACGAGCCTAGTGCAGGGTTTATCCTGAAGCCGAGCACCTCCCAGGGCTGCACGTGCATCCAAGTGTCCGTTACAGGGCCGCACTCTGGGCCCCGGTCCTTTGGTCTTGGGGAAAAATGCCCCAGAGATATTTCAGCTTTTAGTAATGGGTGGTTTGGAGTGTCGGAGGTGGTCCCGAGCAGCTGGGGGTACTGGGTAGGCCAGCCCTTTCTGTCCCTCTGTCCGCAGATGTGGGCACCACCCTGCTACACACATGCATGCACACACACATGCACGCCTACGCACACACGTGCACACACACAGGGGCCCTGAGCGAGGCTGTGCCACATGACGATGAGCACAGTTTAAGTCCCTGCCACCCTCCCCTTAGCAAGTGGCCACCCCTCGGAGCCTCCGATATTTTGTCCATCACTGAGGGCGACATGGCACCCAGCTCTGGAAGGATTCAGGGCTCATACGGGCAAAGCGCTGGGTGTGGCACCCAGCTCAGCACGGGCCCTCGGCGGGTGAGAACAGCAGCAGCGTCGTCGCCGAGCCAGGCAGGCCAGGGCCTCATCCCCCCGCACTGCGGGCCCCAAGCCCCCCTCCCAGCGGCGGGTACGTGGCAGAGGCTGGAGGTGAGCTCAAGCCAAGCCTCGCCTGTTCGCAGATGCTCTTGAGTTGCATGGCTTTCTTGTCCCACTTTCAGCCCCAAAATTGTCCTCTGTGACATGTGCCAGGTGGGGCTTAAAGTCGGCCAGGCCCTCCCCCCCGACTCCTTTGTCCCTGCAATACCAGGGGTTTCCCCTGAGCCGGACGCTGGCCACTGTCAGCTGTGGTCAGAGCCTCGAGGACCTGTGCGTCGGTTCTTGCTTCGGGTCCAGCTTGTCAGCCGGGAACTGAGAAGAGCAGCTCCAGGGGGCCCTTCCCGTTTCTCTGGGCCTGGTCCTGCCCCGCCCGCCCCGCACGGACCCTGGGGTGAGGAACCGAACGGTAGTGTGGCTTCAAACCCCTCGGTCTGGCTTGGTTCAGAGCCACGAAGCCTATTTGGGGCCTGTGGCCGTGAAGCCTCTTGGGGCTTTGCTGTTGGCTCTCGGCCCTTCCCTGCTGTGCCCTGGGGTTCTCGAACCCGGTCACCAAGTCCCTGTTCCAGAGGAGCCTGTAGTTATGTTCGTCTTCCTTCTTAAGGCAAGTAGGCAGACTTTCCAGAACGGGGTTACAAAAGTGTGGCACACTCACTAATTAACGCTGTGAGCATGTGCATGCAAAGGATGGGGTCTAAGGTCATTGGAGACCCTAAGTAGGAGGCCCCAGGAGAGCCCTCCCCACTAGATTCAGCCCTGAGCAGGTGAGTGTGAACACTCCTGCCGTGGTCATCTGAGCCCTCGAGCCCTGCCCCATCCACCCATAGCCAGCCCAGGCTGTGGACGCCAGAACCCCCAACGTGGGTGGAGGCCCCGAGGGCCACCAGGGAGCGCCATCGTCCACGGTCGATGCACGCAGAGCTGGCCCACCCTGTGCTGGACTCCCTGAGGCCGGCCGTGCAGCAGTCCCGCCTCCTCTCCCCAGGGGGCAGAAGCGGAAGGCGGCTGGGACATCCTCACCTGCCACCTCCTACCTCTCCCACCTCTGGATCAGGCGGGGGGTGCCTGTGGCCCCTCTCAGAGCCTTCTAGAGCCTGGGCCCAAGGATGCCCCAGGCCAGGGATGTCCCACGGCAAGCAGAAGGTGGCTGGTGGGCGGTGAGCTGGTCCTTCCAGCACTGGCCAGAAGAGGGCGGCGTTGTCCCAGGACCGTGGCGCAGGCCTCGCCCCTGCCGGGTGCGGGTCTCGTCGCCCTGGGCGTGGGAGGCGGGCGGCCAGCCCAGCCCCCAGTGTCCTCTTCCCCTCCTTCCCTGCCCTGATGACGGCCATCCCGAACCCGGCTGAGCAGCAAGGGCGGGGACAGCTCGTGGTCGCCAAGGCCAACTTCTCTCTGCCCAGAGAAACAGGGCTACGGTTCCATCCCACACAGGCCCTGGACACCCTGAACTGTGGCCGGCGTGTGCTGCAGCCCCCGCTCCCCCCCTAGCTGGGTGGTGGCAGAGCCTCCTCTGCGCACTGTCTCCGTCACAGACGGGCCAGCCCCGCCCCGCGGGCTGCAGGTGCCCCGTCAGCCGGGGTCTCAGCAGCTGCCTCTGCCCCTTCCCATTGGCCGCTCAGCTGAGTCTGTCCGGCGTCTGTGCCTTGTGGCCCCCAGGGGTGGCGAGTCTGTGCCCAGGGGCTGGGCGAGGGTACCCTCAAGCCCCACTCTACCTGGTACCCCAGGTCTTGGTGAACTTTACAAGTGTCACCCCCAGGGCTGCTCGGCCCAGCCAGACACTCCCACACACAGGCCCCTTGCTGTTCCCTCAGGGGGACGCTTGACTGTCACCAGCCAGCCCCATCCTGAGCTCTTCGTGGTCTCAAGGACATGCCCCTGGGGCGAGAGAACACTCTCAGGAGGGCACAGGCCCTGGCGGGGACGGAGGGGAAGGGGACACAGGCGCTCCGGCCGCCATCCACACCTCCCATCACGGTTAGCGGCACCTCACGCTCCAGCCCAGCTCTCGCCCCGTCCTCGTGCGCGCAGACAGGCCCTGTCACCAGCCTCCCTTCCCACGCCTTCTCCGCCCGTGTGTGTGTTTACGCTCGGTGGCTGCACCCCACTCAGCTGATGTCATAACCCACAGTTCGAGCGGCGCTAGCCCAGACAGCCGGGTGCTCACAGACATCATGAGACACTGGTCACCAAAAAAGCGAAACGCGGCGTGTGCTTGCGCGTGACCCTGGCTCCCTCCCTCCCCCGCCGAGGCCACTGCCCCGACGCGGGGCCCTTGCCCTCGTGCTTTAGTGGCGGTAGCCCTCGGCGCAGGGCACCCTGTGGGGCCCTTCCTGGGGGCCTTGCCTCGCCACCCCATCCGAAATGGTGATGTCTGTGCTCTCCAGTCACATGGGGCCACAGCATGCAGCTGCTCTTGTCACCGTGTGCACCAGGGGTGGCTAGGTCTGGGGACCTGGAAGCTGCTGCTCTGGTGGCTGGCTGCACCTGTGCCCTCCATCTGCCGGCCAGCGGGAGCGGCTGTCCCACGGCTGAGTTGGGTGGGGCAGAGAGTCCCAGGAAGGCACCCCCACTCGGTGGGTCAGCCCATGGCCCCGGGGAGCCTCTAGGTCTCTGAATAGGTGGACTTTGGCCCCACTGGCCACACCTGGAGTTTGGCTGTCCACGGAGGCCCGCCGTGGCAGACAAATGGCAAAGTGACCTGAATGTCTTCCTTTCTGTCTCATGCTGAGGTCTGAAGGGAAGTGAGAGCTTCCTGCCCCTCAGAAATCCCCCTCACCTGGCCCGGGACACGGTAGGTGGGGGCCGCTGCGTGTCGGGGTCTGAGTATGTGCACCTGGAATGTGTCTGTCCCACGTGAGAAGCCACTAGGAGCCCCGGCACGTGCTCGGGAGTTTACAGTGAAGTTACGAACCAAGTACAAAGTGGCCTCACTTGAACATGGCAGCATTGCCCCAAAACCGTTCCCAAGCCTCCGTCACTGGCTGGACCATGTCGGAGGCTTCTGCCTGTGGGCCGTGGCCAGTCCCTGCAGTGGGGCTCGGGGAGTTGAGGGGGCCTGGGGGGCCAGTGGTGGCAGGTAGCCTGGGCCCGAGGCCACCCTGAGAAGAGCCAGCAAAAGACAGAACCTCTCGACCCAGCCAGAAGTGCACACGCGGGGAGCAAGACGCCAGCGTTTGGCTTGAAGCTGAGCGACATTCCCCCAGATGTCTCGGATTATCGTGCAGAGTCACTCAACCAAAGACGGCAGCGTCTCTGGTGGCTGTCCCCAGGCAGCCAGGAAAGACAGATCCTGCTTTCTGAACTAAGCCAAAGTATGACCGAATTCCCTGCTGTCGGTTTGCGTTCGGAGGACGGAGGCCGTGGACACGGGGGAGTTGGAAGGAGATGATTTATACACGAGGCGGCTTGGGGCCTGCGTTCCAGAATGGCTTGCCTCCGAATAACTGATGTGTGCACAAACCCTGGGGGGGGGGGGTTGTTTTTTGTTTTTTGTTTTTTTAAAGGCAGAAAAAGATAGGGAACTGAGAAGAGCCCCAAAATAGCCCTCAGCCCCGTGCCCGAGCGCCGCTGGGCAGGATGGAGCTGGCTGGCTGGGTGTATACTTCCTTCTCCAGAAAGCAGATGATTAACACACACACAGTTGGAGTCTTCTAGAATCTGGAAGATAAAGCCCAGGCTGGCTGAGGCCATCCAAGCACCCACCGTCCCACATTCTTTCTGTTTTATTGACGAGGCTTTGGAGAACTTGGTTAAGAAACTGGATTGCACGAGAGGAGAGTCTTGTTGTTACCGTTGTAGATGATTCCAGAATTCGGTGTATTCTTGTGGGCTTCCTGGTTTTTTTTTAAATAGTTCAATTTCTGCTTTTCTTTTACATCAGCACAGTCCAATGACGCTTTCTGCCCGGGGGGCGCTGCAGGTCGCCCTCTGATTTGGAACCTCCCAGGAATCTCTGTCTCCCGTGCTCCTGGCTCTGTCTCACCTGCCCAGGCCATCCTTGGATGTCTTCAACCAACAAACCACAAACCGTTTTCCTTCGTTGACTGTGGGGAGCCCAGTCGAAAGCGTTCTGCTGTCCTGGGCAAGACTGGGCTGTGTCCCCATGCAGCTCCGGGGGACACAGACCTGTAGCAGTGGTGGTGGCCCCATTTCACAGGTGGGAAGACTGAGGCCCTGAAGGCTGAGTGCTGGAGCCAGGACAAGAGAGCCCATCCCTGGGCTCTGAGTCACTTCCTCCCGACTCAGGGCTTTGCTGGGCCAGTGCTCTGAGCCTCCGCTTCCCTTCAGTTCACAGCTTAGGTGCGCCCTGCCCTCCTGGCCAGCGCAGAGGGGAGTGTGCCCCGCGCAGGAGTAAACTGTGGGCCAGACGGCCCCTGGCATCTGGAGCCTCCCAGGGGCAGATGCCGCTGGGAGCCGGCTCGGGGCCTCTCCGTGTCCCGTCATCTGGGCACACTGGGCTTGGGCTGGTCACCCACAAGAGAGGCCCAGCCTCCCCCTCCGCCTGCTCTGGGGGCCAGAGTCTGTGACTTTGACCCAACCTGACGGTCCCGTCATGCTGCTGGGGCTCTCCCCCAACCCGAGAATCACCCGAGGGTCATCTGCCGCCTTGTGCACTGTTGACACTGTTCGTGGTGTTTTGCAATCAAAAGAGGCAGGAGATGACAAAGCACCGGCTGGGGACTTTGGATTCCAGCAAAGCATCTGAGGATCCCGAACATTCCAGCTGTCCCAGCGTCTGTGTCTGGGAGGTGGCAGGTGCCGCCTGTCAGGCCACGTGGCAGCTCCAGGCTTACGCAGGGCCAGGGTCCCCCGGCCCCCTGCTGTCCCACGGGATAGGGGCCGCAAAGGTAGGCGCACAGGCAGCTCCTGGAGTATTTGCTTAGTGGCTGTTTTCATGGAGTTTGGGTTTGGGTGAGAGGCTTTGTGACCCAAGGCTGTGTCCCGGGGTGTCGATTGGCCAGGCTTTGTGCAGCTGCAGGGTGACCCCACAGGAGTCGAGGATGGAGCAGACTGGGCTCCCGCCAGTGCAAGAGGGCAGCTTGCACCTCCCTGGCACCACCGGGCTCTGTGGTCACCTGGCCCCGAGCATGCAGTGGGATCTCGGGCTTGGGCTGGATCGATGTCCCTCAGCCAGTTTTGTCACCATCAGCGTCGCGACTTCGCCGTGACTCTGTGAAGGGGCTGGGCAGGCCGTGTCTGCTGCCGGCAGCCTCCCGAGGTGCCAAAGCGGGACAGGAAGGCGGGGCTCCCGTGCACCCTCACGCCTCTCGCCGGGCCCCACCCTGGTCCGCCTGGTCAACCCCATGGCGGGGGCTGCCTCAGTTAGTCCTGGGAGCTGGGCCTGCAGCCAGAAGCCCTTCCCGCATCCCATCCCGTTCCACCCCGGGGCTGAGCAGGGCGCACTTCTTATCCGCCCCTGACCAGAGAGGGCCCAAGGCCCTCAGCCCAGCAAGGCCTGGCCCTGCTCCTTCCTGCCGCTGCCCCAGCGCCCTTCTCTGGTATCAGAGGGGCAGCCCCAGCGCCGCCCTCCTGACTCGGCAGGCCTGCCGCCTGCCCCCACCTGCCTGCAGTCGGCCCCCCGTCCTCCCCGACCATGCACCGCCCGCTCTCCACGCCCTGTCTGCCCTGTTAGTCCCTGCCAGCCACCTGGGGATGCAGGGGCGCCAGGAGACAGGGAGAGGGGAGTCAGGCAGCAGCACCATCCTGGCTCCTGGTGGCACGGGGCGGGGATGTCCCTTGGCCCCGGGAAGGCCCTGCTGGAGCCATCCTATGGCATCCCTCCCTGCCCGCCCCTCAGGCCTGGCAGGGCAAGTCCGTCCCACCCCAGCACGGGAGGGATAGTGTCGGCTGCTTTCCTCCAGCCAGGGCTCCCCTGCCCCCCCCACCCCCGGCTGAGTTTCCACCCAGGTGCCCCAGGGCATGCGAAGGGGGTGGTGAGGCTTGGGCCCCCTTCTGTGCTGGGCAGGGCATCCGTCCTGAGGCCCCTGCCCAGCTCCCGCCTCCTCTGTCCCCCACGGGCATTGCTCCAGCCCGTGCTGGGTGCAGTCAGACCTAGGGGCGTCTGTGGGGAGGCCTGGACAAAGGCCAGGTGGCGAGAGGGGGCCTGGGGACATCGCTGCCTCTGCCTGGTTCTCCAAGTGAGTCCCCGCAGCCGGGACTATGGGGAAAGGTCAGGGGTCATCTGCACAGAGCAGCGCCCCTCCCCTCAGCCTCCCTGTGCAGGCTGAGCTGCACCCACTTCTGTGCTGAGGACAGAGGTCTCCCACAGTGGCTCCAGGTTTCCCAGGGCCAAGCGAGCTTCCCTTGAGTCCTAGGCAGGAAGGGGACGGGGGGCCGGGGCGTCCGAGTGCGCCCGCCCACGCCCTGCTCTCCCCGCAGCCTGTTCGACATGGGTGGGGAGTATTACTGCTTCGCCTCCGACATCACCTGCTCCTTTCCCGCCAACGGCAAGTTCACGGCAGACCAGAAGGCCATCTACGAGGCGGTGCTGCGCAGCTGCCGGGCCGTCATGGGCGCCATGAAGCCAGGTGAGCGCCGGGGCAGGCGGGGCCTGCGGGGGAGGACGCACCTGGCGTGGGGTGTGAGGGGCTGCTGCGTGGCAGGCGCCCTTGGAAACAGGCCCTGCGCTCTGCGACTTCAAACTACCCGCCGCTTACTGGGCCGATAAGATGGCGTCAGGTCCCCAGGGTCACTCCTAGGCCACCAGACAGGGACAGAGCCAGCACGGAGCTCAGCCCGAGGTCGCCCCACGTCCCACCTCGCCGCTTCCACCTGCACATCCCCGCCCCTGCTGGCCCCTGCGACGTCACATGTCCTTGTCCTGAAGCCGAGTCCCCTCCAGGGAGGGCTCCTGATCAGACGTTGGAGCAGGTTCAAGCCCCGCTCGGCACTCGTGACCCTGGACGGGAAGTTCTTCCTCTGGGCGGCTGTTTCCTCGTCGTATGTGGGGGCAGCGCTTGTGAAGGCCGAGTTAGGCTGTGTGGACCTGCAGGCCCCTGGCACGTGGTAGCATCGGCCACAGCCAGGCTGCCGCCGTGATGGTCGTGTTGGGCCAAGGCCCGGGCCTGGGGCTTCTGTCCCCCTGAAGCCAGCCTTGGCCCATGTGTCCTCCCCCGACCCCCAGTGTGTGCCCTCCCTGGAACCCTCCCCCCCAGGCAGCCTGCACAAGCCTCTTGACGCCCACTGCATGGTGGTCAAGATGCAGCAGGTGGACAGAGGTCCTCGGGAGGGAACCCGTGTCCCCCAGCAAGGCTAGCTCCGGTGTTCCTTCTGGGAGCCTCCCACTGGCCCCGTTCCAGGCAGCCACTCCCCTGCCCAGTGAGCCCTGGGAGGGTGGAATCCAGCACCTGCTGGTCAAACCCCAGCTCTGTGTTTGGTCTTTTCTGCCCTGCAGTGACAGGAGGTCCCTGACTTGTCACCTTTCCCTGGAGAGGAGAATTTAGGGACGTGGCCTTGTTGCGTCCTCGCTTCACGCCCCCCCGCCCCAGGGCTTCGGAACAGCCTGCCCTGCAGTCCTGGGATTCTCCAGGGCCAGAGCAGGGTCCAGTGGGGCTGCCATGTGCCTGTTACCCCCAGGCCTGGCCCCCACGGCCCTCCGTGGCCACGTGACTCCTGGGCCATCACTGAGGTCTGTTTGCTGGCAGCCTCTGACCTGCAGTGTGGATGGGCCTCCCCTGCCTCCTGCTCTGTCCTGACCTGATGAGTCACCCATGTCACCTGAGCACAGCCGTCTCACCGTGCCCCCAGGGGTCTACATCTTTGGTTGCAGGCAACAGGGTGGTCTCCAGCCAGGTTAGGTCATTTGGTGCCGTCCCAAATTCGTAGAGGTGAGAAAAGAAGATCTGGGATGGGGCCAGAGCTGAGGCAGCACGGAGCGGTGGCAGTGAGTGCCGGCCACCTTCTTCAGCCTGGGGTTCGTCCATGAGGGTCAAGGTCAGAGCACCTACTGTTGACCAAGCTCTGGTCACAGCCCGGCCGCAGGCCCCTGCGTCCTCCCAGCCCCGCTCTGTGAGCATCCAGAGAGGACGGTGCCCCAGGCAGCCCCCTCCTGTGCAGGGGGAGCTCTGGCATCCTCCAGCAGCCGCGTGGGCCCCCGCAGGCAGAGGAGGCTGCGCAGCCGAGCCCCCGTGGAGGCGTCTGGGTGCAGAAGCCCCGGCCCATGTGCTCGACTCCAGCCCTCAGTCTCCTGCCCTGCAGAGTCTGCGCTGGGGCGGGCTCAGCTGGCTCTGAACGCTGGCGTGCAGCCAGACACGGGAGCACCGCTCGTTAAGGGCCCCCAGAGAGCCGACAGCAGCCCAGCGTCTCCTCGGTGTTCGGGGGAGGAGAAGAAAAAAGATCCTGAGCCCCAGAAGTGTGACGGCGCCAGGATGTGGCCTCTCGCGGGCCCAGAACTTGATGGCTCAGCGATTGACCGAGCCGTCCCCCGGGGCCCCACGGCCAGCGTCGGGATGAGCTACGGCCGTGCTCTCCGGGCCAAGTGCAGCTTCTGAGGAGGCACATGGTGGGCAGGCGTTGCAGATGGCCCCCCGTCCAGCCCAAGACCCCCCGCCAGAGGCTGAGGACCGTGGCTGATGCTCGTGGTGACACCAGCCCCACTCCCACATGCTCACCGCGGGATCAGAGCTCGACAGCAGAGAGTCCAGGCATAAGGAACTCAGGCTCCAAAAGGAAGATGGAAAAAGAAAATGGGAAAGTAAATCAGCTCCTGATGGGGTGACAACATGGATTGGACTCGCCTGGTTTCGTGGCTGCAGAAGGAAACAGCTTTTTACGCTGTATTATTGGCTTAAAAAGCAGCGGCTGCCTCCAAGTATTCATGCCGGGAACCTCCAGGACCGACGGCTGCTCGAGGACAGAAAGCGCCTCTTCTGTGTAGTGGGAAGGGGGTGAGAGCCACGGAGGAGGGGCATGGGGCAGAGGGCTCACCGTGTCCCCTTGTGTCCTCTCTGACCTTTAAAGCCCAGACTGCATCTCCTGGTGGCTGTTAAATCCAGCCTGCGTTAAGCCATCGCCCGAGGGGTGCGTCTCCTCTCCCTTTCTTTATACTTGCGGAGAGAGTTTCCTGCTCAGTTTGAACACGTTCATCACGTAAACGGTCAGCACGTCGGGTCCAGCAGGTTTGCGCTGGTGACTGTGTCTGTAGGTGCAGCTCCTCTGCCGGGGGCCTCTCTGACACCCCCGTGCACGGGGCTGTCCTTGCCAAGCTCCCTGCCACGTGCCTCTCTGCAGCTGTGCCAGGGTGGGCTCTGTCACCTGCGAAGTGGAGCAGACTGCCCCCTTTACCTTAAGCGACATCTTCAAGCATGCACAGGCAGTTGTGAAATACAGATGTCCAGGGAGTCAAAGCCCCAGGCTGGACGGGGCTGATGCCCCCAGCAGTCAAAGCCGAGCTCAGCCGCCTACGAGGGGCCAGGGCCCAGCCTGAGCCCAGTGGCCCGGAGCATCATGCCGAGGAGCACAGCAGTGCAGCGTGCAGTAGCCAGGTCTAGCGGGGAGCGTGGAGTGGACCCACCAGGACTTGAGCCCGCCTTCAGGCCACAGGAGAGGAGGATGGGGGACGGTCTACCCTGCTCTACGCCGGACACGAGGCAGCAGGGCCGAGACGTTCGGCAGGTGGGGCTCTGGAAAGACGGCGTCTCACCCCTTGCCCTGTGCTAAGACAAGGTGGCCGAAGCTGATCCCACCTGCCCCCACCCACAGGAAAGCCCGCTGGGGCCCGGGTGGCACCGCCACGGTTGGTGTCTGGCCAGCTCAGTGGCCCAGTTCTGGCCAGAAAGTGGCCAGGCCCAGAGCACCACATGGCACTGAGAAAGGTGCCGGGCCAGGTCCCAGCACCCACCTGGGCTCCCGTCCCGCGGGGCTGCCTGGCTGCGCGACTCTGGGGCAGGCACGAGGCCTCAGCCCTGCTGAGCTGGTCTCCACAGACCCTGTGAAGCGGGTCCTCCCCAGGCCCAGTGCCACCCGCGTCTGGGCTTTTCCACCCGGCGCAGAGTGAGCAGCGCTGCGATCCTGAGGAGCCCTTGTATGAGGGGTGGGGCAGACCCCCCAGCAAGAACCCCGCCACCACCACCCATACCGTGAGACTGGCACTGGCGGTCCCCAAGGGCAGAGCCGGACCCCATCTGGGTCACACAGTGGGGGCCAGGTCACCCCCTGCCCTGTCCCGGCAGAAATGCCCCCGTTTGTGGGTTCAGCTCCTGGGCCAAGACAAACACCCCACCGAGACTGGCCGACTGCTTCCTGTGACCTTCCAGGGAAGAGTAAAGACAAACAGGAAGTCACACAGCGATGCCCAGAGGAGAGGCAGATTAACGATCATCGGAATATACACGGTCCTGGCGGCGACAGCCCCAGGGGGTTGAGGAATGCGGCCAGCGTGGGGCCGGAAGAGGAGCACCCCCTGCTGTCACTGAGAGACAGCCGAGCTCACCCAGACAGGGGACACCGCGGTGGCCAGGAGTCCAGGCGGCGGCAGCACCTGGGGTTGCCGTTCACTGGGTTTCCGTGTCAGGACAAGCAGCCACCCCATGCAGACCGCCGTGTGTGCGTGGGCGCCCAGCTGTCATGAGGGAGGGGAGGGGGTGCTGCGGGGAGAGCTGGGTGAGCCACGTTTGAGCTGGCACCGCCACAGCTACGACAAAGCTGCCCTGGTCCTGCGGCCTCCCAGTCCCTCCAGGCACCGAGGTCGCCAGGGTCACCCCCACCAGCCCCCAAGCCTCTCCCACCTCCTAGCTCTCAGGGCATCTCCCTCTCCCTCTTGCCACCTGCCCACCACCCGGCGTCCCCTGTGGCCGCCAGCGCTGGTGGCCCTGCTCCCGTCGTGGGCCGTGCAAGCAGTTGTGTCCGTGCCGCCTGGATGACACCTCTGCTACTCAGTGCACAGCCCCCCACTCCTGGCTCTGCCCCTGGCCACTGGGGATGGGGGGCTGCCGATGCGAAGTCAGGGGAGGGGCTCTCAGGCAGGAAGTGCCCCCGCCCCCATAATGGGCCTGACTGCAAGAGAGGAGCACAGAGCTGTGGGACGACCGGACGGGAGAGGGACACAGCAGCACTGGCCCCTGCCAATCCGGCTAGTGTCTCCTGGGGACTTGTGGCACGAGGGTGCCTTTGCTGGCTTTGCTTCCCTTCCCGCCAGGGCAGAGGCTGAGTGGCTGGACCCGTCCTCAGAGATGCATGGGACGCAGCGGCGGGGCAGACAAAGGTGCAGGGACCGCATGTCAGCCCAGGCCTGGGCGCCTTCGGCAGGGCCAGGACAAGGGAGGGCTGTCTTTGGTGTGGGCAGCGCGCCCTCTCCCTGCTGGCTGCAGATGGGGGGCTAGTTCCTTGGGGCGCTGTGCCAAGGCAATGGGGGAGGCAGCCGCGCCTGCCTCGGCATCGAGGTGCCTGCGGCTCAGGCCGACACTACCCCTGCCCTCGTGCAGGGCAAGCAGGTCCCCAGAGGTTCTGGCAGCAGACGGGTGCTACCCACGCCCATGTAGGGTGCGGTGAGCTGAAAGCCCTCAGCCCCACGCCAGCTCAGCCTGCCCTGGGACCCCAGCCCTGCGCTTCCTCCTGCACCCCCAGGGCCTGGCTTGCACAGCGTGAAGCGAGCTCTTTGGTGGTGGCCCTGAGGATGCAGCACGTGGGGCCCTCCGCTGCCTGCCCCGCTGGCTCCGGCCTGGGACCCCCCGGGGCTGTCACGCTCTGGGCAGGAGGCCTCGAGGCTGTGACAGCTGCTGCTGAGGCTCCAAGGAGCCCGGGATGTCGGGCCAGTGGGCGCCAGGCCCATCAGGACAGGGTGCTGCCTGAGGGGGCCAGGTGGGCACCGGACACCTAGTAACCTGGGGACATCCTGGGGCCTGGGCACTCCGAGCCCAGCAGTTTCGTGTGGCAGACGAAGGGGCGCTAACCCAGAAGCCGCCCTGCCCCTCTGGGGTCTGAGCACGCAGAGGGCAGGCTGGGGACACAGGGAAGGCTACGAGAGAGCCATGAAGGAGGCTGGGGCTCCTGCTCACTCCAGGCACCTGCCCCGCGCCAGGCACAGAGCAGGGCGCAGGCCCCGCCCTCTCAGGGCCCAGAGGCCACAGCCAGGCCGCGGCCGTGCCAGCTTGCTCTGCCGTGGAGGAGCTCGCGGCAGGGGAAGAGGAAGTCAGAGGAGGAGCCTCAACTCAGGTCCACAGGAGGGATGGGAAGGGTGGTCCCAGCTAAGGGAACAGAGGTGCGTGCCTGGGGAGTGCCAGCTCTCAGGACCAGTGGCCAGGCTGAGACCCTGGGCTTTTTCCTCTGCTGGAACCACCTGGTCTGCCCCGTTCTGAGGAGCTGGCCCCGGTGGCCCAGCCGAGTACAGGATACAGTGCAGGGGAGATGGGGGGGGGGCCCAGGAGAGGTTTCAGGGGAGCCAGGACAAGATTCGGGGCTTGCTGGAGGTGGCAGGGAGTGTGGGGCAGCTGATGTCCGGCTTCTGCCATGTGCGTCCGGGGTGGTGCCTTCTGGGGGGACCAGAGGGCTCTCCGGCGCCTACAGGCCACCAGGGCGGGAGGAGCCTGGGGGTTAGAGGGTGGGCCCAGGCTGGTGGGAGGCCCCTGAGCGTATGCCCACCCCACCATCCTAGCCCAAGGACAGTAACCTTCACACACTCCAGGGGCCCCCGCCCAGGCCGCGGGTGTCGTAACCACCATCCGGGCCAGACGCTGGGGCCAAGTTGCTGGAAGTTTAATCACTGTCACAACCCCAACCACACACAGGCAGAAACTCCCGCCCCAGCCAAGAGAGCCGTGTGCACGGCCTTCCCCGAGGGTGCACAGGCGAGGAAGACCAGCGGCGCCATGGGGGCCGCCTGGGCCCACACGTCCGGGTAGGCGCCTGGCCAGCCCCCATGAGGGGCCACCGCGGAGCGTGATTTATACCTGATTCCCACCCTCCGCTGAGGCCAGGCCAAGACCGCAGCCCCGCGATTGAAATTGGCCGGGTTGGAAGGCGTGCTGTGTTTCCTGGGGCTCCCCTTGGTGACTGGAAAAGGCCCCCACCCAAGCGAAGTGAGCTGGGCTGGGTTGGGGTCGAGCCATGGCACGGGAGGCTCCCCGGCCCCATGCGCCAGGCTGCTGGTGGCTGACTCTGCAGGCTGTTTGGGGGCGTTTGGGACACGAGCCTCGAGCGAGTGGACCTGAGGGACACTCGCCCTGTGCCAGGCCGGCGGGCGCCCTCGGGAAGTTGCCATTCTGGTGGGGAGGTCCGCACGAGAGCTGATCTGCCCAGGGGACGGTTTCAGGCCAAAAGGTGCAAGGAGAGAAACAGTCTGGACAGTGGGGAGTGAGAGGAAGGTCTCTTCCGAGAGGTGACGACTTATTCTGTGCTAAAACCCCAGATGCATCACAGGCCGAGGCTGGCGCAGGCAGCCGTGAACAGCTGGCACAGGGGGCCCCAGTGTGCTTCAGGAACAGAAGGGGCCTGGGGGGCACTGTGGAGGGAGGGCAGGTGGCCTGGGTCTGAGAGAAGAGCGGGCGCGGGGGCTGGGGCCAACTGGCCTTCAGCCCTGTCTTTAAACACAAAGTTAGAAACCAGGCTCTGGCTGGTCCTACATGCTAGAGGGAGGGTGGCTGATGCCACTGCTCGGGCTGCTGCCCCCAGGAGGTGCTGGGGAGATGGCAGCCAGCTTGCTAGGGACAGTGGTGTGGCATCTGAGGCTCACGGGGGTGGTGGAGCTTGACCAGGGCACTCGGCGGGCAAGCAGGGATTCTGGTTACCCTGGTCTGAGATTCAGGGGTGCCACTCCATCAGAGGAAAACCCCCACCCTGGCTCCACCCTCAGGGCTGGGACTGGGCCAGCCAAGAATGTCTGTGCCCAGGACTGCCCCAGACACAAGCCAGAGGTGTCCCAGGCCCACCCTGGCTCTCCCCTCAGGCTGTGTTGTAGCCAGATGCCTCGAGGAGCTGGGCTGGGGAGGGGTGTGTGTCTTTCTCCCCCTTCCCCCTTCCCCCTCTGTTACCCCGTCTCCCTCCCTCCCTCCCTCTGCATGTCTGTCCCTCTCTCTCTGAAGGTGTAGATGTGTGTGGAGACAAGTCTGGTGTGTCCCTGAGGCCCTGGGTGGGGCACTGCTCTGTGACCCAGCCGGGCTACAGCCCCACCGCCTGCTCAGCACCCTGCGCCTCCAGCCAGCCCAAGGCCTCCACTGTGGGCCGTCCATCTCTGGCAGGGGAGGGGCCCCAACGTGGGGGACTGGTGCCCAGCCCGTGAGTAAGGGATGATAGTCCCAGGGCAGTCTGTCGTCACTGGTCACCCCAGCGAGCCCATCATCTACCCTGTGCCAGCCACGGAGGTTCAGAGCCCTGAGCCTCGGGCTCCCACCTGGCCCTCTGGATGCGGAGTCCCGCGTGCTCCCCTCTTGCGCAGCGATGATTGTCAGTGATGGGGCCGGGCGCAGACGGGTTCCAGCTGTGAGCCCAGGCAGGGCGCTGCAGGGAGGCCCTTGGGGGCCAAGGTCGCTCCACCCCTTGGGAGTTCTGTGGGGCTGAACTTTGCCAGCAGGGCTGCAGGGACTGGCACCAGCTGCTTCTCCGGCCGGAGCACTGCGCGGTGATAAGGCCCCTCAACCCACCCACTGTCCACGTGTCCCGGGGCCACCGGCCTCAGCGAGCACATGGCCTGCGCAGATTCAGCCCCGTGGGGTCGGGATGCTTCACCGTCCTAGGGTCCTCTCTGGTGCTCAGGCTGAGTCCAGAGGTGGGGCTGGAGCCCAGGGGCGGGCAGGGCACTCCCTGGTGCCAGCTGAGGCTCTCTGAGGGTGGCTCTCTCCACGTGTCCTGTCGCAGCCCCCAAGGGCCTCCTTCCCAGGGGGCCAGGCCCCTGAGCGCCACAGAGCCTTTGTGGCCCCCCGAAGCTCTGTGCTTGGGAGGCTCTCCACAGTGACCTTTGCCCCAGAAACATGGGGCAAAGATGAGCGTGATTAGCAACCCTGGGCTCCCGTGGGGACGGCTGTCGTGCTGCTAGCAGGCGGGGCAGCAGACCCCTGCCAGCCAGCCCGCGAGGCTGTGCCAGCCGCACCTTTGCCCAGAAACCTTTGCTCCCACAGCGGCTCCGAGGGTGATTCAGCCCCGTTCTGGATGTGCAGGGGCGGCACCTCCCCAGCCAGGGCTGTCCCCCCTGCCCTGGGGCAGCAAACCCAGGCCGGAAGCTCTGAAGCAGGGTTTGGGCTTGAGCCTGGGGTCCACCGAGGCTGCCCACGTCCGCTCCTGGGGAGACACGTGCTTCTCTCCTCCCGACACCCGGGGACCTGGTGGGGCTATCCTGGCCCCAGAAGCACAGGCCACTCACGGGTAGACATATGGTGGGCTGGAGTGGCCAGGTGACAGGAGCCTGCCCCTGAGGGCAGAATGAAAGGACAGAAGGGTCCCCAGGTGCAGAGCTTGGGCTGGGAAAGCCCAGCACAGAGGGCCACCCCTCCCCCATCGCTCTTGCCCCTCCCCTCAGGCCCTCCCGCCTCCGCCCATGTGGGGGCTTCCTGTCCTTCCCGCCCTGGTCCTATGGACCCCGACCGGGCTGCTGGTCTCCACAGCTCACTGCAGCCTCCCTTTGAGCCATAGGCGTCTGGTGGCCTGACATGCACCGTCTGGCCGACCGCATCCACCTGGAGGAGCTGGCCCGCATCGGCATCCTGAGCGGCAGCGTGGACGCCATGGTCCAGGCCCATCTGGGAGCCGTGTTCATGCCTCACGGGCTCGGCCACTTCATGGGCATCGACGTGCATGACGTGGGAGGCTACCCAGAGGTCAGTGTGGACGTGGCAGCCAGGGCGGGGCTCTGGGAGGCAGCTAGGGGTAGTGGGACAGGAGGGTCGGGGCCCCCTGGCTCCCCGTGGCCTGAACAAGGCAGGGGTGGAGCCGTGCGTGCTCCTCCTCTAGTAGCCGCTGCCACAGGACGTGGGCACAGAGGCGGGCGGGCGCCGTCTGCATGCAGGGCCCGGCTGCAGAGCCTACCCAGAGGGTGGTAGACGGTCAGTGCACAGTGCCTGGGGCCCCTGCAGGACGACAGGGCTGAAGCCAGGGCTTCGTGACAGAGCCACGCTGCACTTCACACGTCCTCCTGCCTCTGGCTTCGTTCTGACAGGGGTGGTGAGGCTCCCCCGGCAGTGACTGGCCCTGGCCCCTCACGAGCCTGGCGGCAGGCCCCGCTCCCACACTGCTGCACCCCCTTCCTGCCAGGCCCTGGGCAGCACACCTGTGGCCCTGCAGCCTCCCCATCTCCAGGCACTGTTGGGACCCCTGGCAGGGAGGCTTCTGGAGGGACATCTCCAGAAAAGGCCCCTCCCTGTCCTACCACAGGCCCTCAAGAGGACCACCCAGAGGGTGCTGCTGGGCCTTTGGGCGGCCCTACTGGGCAGGTGGCTGCAGCCTCCCTGGGCCGGGATGGTGGGGCGAGCCCGTCCCTGCCGCCTGGCCTGCTGCCCGCAGCGCAGGGGGCTGATTGCGCAATCGGTGCACACCCTGGGGCCCCCCAGCCACTTAGCCAAGACGAGCCTTGGCCTCTTGGCTGCAGGGTATTTTGAAAGCACTAAGGACGATTGGGGGGTGGGGGATTGCTCAAGAGAAGCATTATTATTCAATTATTTTTTGCTTAAGTGTAAACAGTTAAATTTGGAGAAACAAAATCAGTTTTAATTTCCTAATTTCTATTCATCCCATTGTGTGCAGGGAGCCAAGAGCAGGGCTTCCAGACATTGTTAGCTGAGGTTCGTTATTCATTAGTCGCCAAAGCCCTTTTTTTCACGAGAGAAAATTGGCAGCAAACTATTTTCATCTTTTCCAGTAAGCAGCCCTTTGTACTCAGAGTCTATTCTTTTGACAGATAAACATTGTAGGAAAAATATGGCTTTTCCTATAAAAGTCATTTGTTTTATTTGAGGCCTACAGACACATCTGGGTCTCCTCTGCTCACAGCCTGGTAAAAGCCGAGGCCTTGTGCAGACCTGTGCCCAGGCAGGGGTGGGTGAGGGCCCGATGAGGGGAGACCCCTCCCACCCCGAGCCAGGCTGCAGCTCCTGGGCCCAGCCCTCCACTCCTCTAGGCCGGGCTCCGGCCCTGGGGCTGGCCTCCCAGGCACACCCCTGCCTGTGCTCTGTCCTTGGTCCCCAGGGGAGGCCCCAAGAGCTAACGCTCTGAAGGGGTAACTGCAGTGAGCGGGCTGGGCCAGGCTCATCCTCTATGCCCCGGATCCCTTCCAGTTTGCCCCGCCCGGTACGAGCGGTGGTCCTACGGATTTCTGGGAGGAGGGAAGCACGTCTCTCTGTGCTTCTGCAAACCTGCCACACACCAGGGAGTAGCTAGGCTGGGCCCACGGTGACGGAGGTGTGCCTGGGAAGAAAAAGACATGACCTTGTCAGGCCTTAGGCCCCTGGCATTGAGAGCCATGGGGTGAAGAGAAGGGATGGGTGTGTAGTGTGTAGCATGAAAGAGGGACAGAGAGGGGTCCCAGGAGCAGGCACAGGCTTCAGACAGGAGCAGGGACATCCTGGAGCAAAGACCCCGGGAACCCCAGCTCCGACAAGCAGCTCCTGGGCAGGAGATGGGCGCTGTGCTGCCCAGTCGCGTCCCTCACCTGAGCCCTGGGCCCGTCACTGCAGGCAAGGCCTTCTGGCATCCCTGCCCTCCTGCCTAGCCTCCAGATCAGTGGCCCAGATGAAACTGTTGTGGGGCTGGGACCCCACCAGGCAGGTGTCTGTGCCCAGAGCATGACCCCATGGGGGTCACCTCCCTCCCCAGCTTGCTCACACCAGGTCAGGCCGGCTGTCCCCACAGCCCTTCCTGCTGTGCCCAGCCTTGGAGGCTGAGCCAGCCTGTTTCTGGTTACCTTACTTGAACCACTAATTGAAGTCTGATGTTCTTGGCCCCCAAACAGTCAGAAATGACAGCTTCGTCTCCAACAGCTGGGCTTCCTGGGGGGAGCTGCGAGCAGGGAGGGCAAGCTCAGATCCTGACCAGAAAGGCTGCCTGCTCGCTCAGAGGCCCTGGCCACGGGCCAGATGGGTGCCCAGGGCAGGCAGGGACTCTTCTGCAACTGTCCCCAGCACCATCTGCCTTCAGCCCAGGCTGAGGGCATCAGCTGTGCCAGCGAGTGGGCAGGCCCTGGCTGATGTGCACAGGAGGGCGGGTGGGGGCAGACGGGCTTCTCAGGGAGCAGCAGCTGCCACTGTCACTCACTCCTCCCCAAAGACCAGGGGCTGTGTCCCAGGGCTCTGCTGCAGGGCCAGAAGCCGCCTCTGGGAGCCACACTCCTAGGCCATGCACACAGAGGTACGTGTGCATTTGCGCAGCACACGCTGGTGCCACCAGGCCCATCCTGACGACAGCACCTGTCCCTCTTCTTGGACAGTCACATGGAAAACTTGGGACTTGGCCTGTGGGAGCTGGGACCAGCACTTCTGGGCCTAGTTTCCACTTGAGCTGCCTGGAACAGGCTGGAAGGAAAGATGCAGCCCCAAGTGGCCTCACAGGCTCCTTAAGAGCTTTTTTGGCTTCAGTGGTTTGGCGTCTACCACCCCCTGGCCGGGAGAGGGGCCTGGGCGAGAGCGGCCACACTCAGCCAGCCCCAGAGGCCCGTCTGGCAGCTTGCCCTGGCGTGTGCACACGGGTGTCCGTGGGGCTCCTGGAGGCAGTTCCAAGGCTAATGCATGGCCAGGGACACTCACAATCTGGGTGTGTGCAGAGAGGAGCGTCTCAGCAGAAGTGCCTGGGGCCCGGCACAGCAGGGCAGTGGCCTGGTGAGCCCACGAGGCTGAAGCTGGCCCTCGCTGCCCACCTGTCCCTGGGTGAGGGGGTGGTGCCAGTGCCCAGCCCGGAGTCCTCAGGTCCCCTGAGCTCTCTCCTCTCATCACAGGGTGTGGAGCGCATCGATGAGCCTGGCCTGCGCAGCCTACGCACCGCACGACACCTGGAGCCAGGCATGGTACTCACCGTGGAGCCGGGCATCTACTTCATCCACCACCTCCTGGACGAGGCCCTGGCCGACCCCGCCCGCGCCTGCTTCTTTAACCGTGAGGTCCTGCAGCGCTTCCGTGGCTTTGGCGGGGTAAGTGCCCCTGGGCCCCACACTCTTGCTCCCAGAACATCTGCCGACCACTGCAGCTGCTTGTCACCTTTGTCTCAGGACGGGGCCCTAGTGGAAGGAGGGACGGTCTTGACCACCTCACTAGAAGGGGGCCTGGCCTGCCCCTCCCGTGATCGCCACCCGAGAAGTGTGCCACCCCTCGGTGGGAAGAGACAGAGATTCTGCAAAACCCCTGCCCACCCTAGGGCTCCCGTCCACCTGGCAAGGACAGAGCAAAATGGTGGCAGGAGTAGATGGCCCCCCATCCCAGGGAGCATGGTCCATTCCTCAGGAAGAGCTCCTCCCCCTCAGCGTTGGGGTCAGCCTGGAGCAGGTCTGACCCTCTGTCCTCGCACAGGAGGCCAGTTCTGTAGTAATGAGCGTCTCTCCGCCTGACCCAGGTGCGCATCGAGGAGGACGTCGTGGTGACTGACAGTGGCATGGAGCTGCTGACCTGCGTGCCCCGCACCGTGGATGAAATTGAAGCCTGCATGGCCGGCCGCGAGAAGGCCTCTACTCCCTTCTCTGGTCCCAAGTAGAGCGGGCCTGGGCCTGGCCTTGCAGCCTCTCTCCACCACGATTAGCCTGCGGACAGCCCTTCCATGGGGGGAGACGGTGCTCAGAGATCTGATCCAGCATCCACATGTGATCACACCAAATACTGCTGTTTCCTAGGGAGGAAACGCTTTTTTATTTTTTAAATTAACGTCCTGCAAGATCACATCCTTCATCTGTCATGTACCTTGCTCAAATGACCATGACTTAAAATGTTGATCGAATATGATCCTGTTCTTTAGTAGCAACTAACATGTCTTGCTGTCATTTACATTCCTTTTCTCAGGAAAGATGCATTTCTAGTGTTTTCTCTCAAAAAAATCAATATGCAAAATGGAATTTACAATTGTAAATGGAATTTACAATAAAAGGTTTCCTAAAATGGCCCTTTGTGCTTGGCCCCTCTTTCTTTCTTTCTTTCTTTCTATGTTGCCCAGGCTGGTCTCAAACTCCAGGCCTCCAGTGATCCTCCCGCCTCAGCCTCCCAAAGTGCTGGGATTATGGGTGTGAGCCACCACGCCTGGCCCCGCCTTACTGTTCATCCCTTTCCAGCTGAGCACTTGGGACCCGTGGACCCTGAAGGGATGGCTCGCCTAGTGCAAGCACCAAGAGTCAACTCCCAGGAAACCTCTGCTTCCGCCTCAGACTGGCCTGGCATAACAGGGCAGAGCCCTTCCCCAAGAGCCCTGAGACTCCGCTGGGCTCCATGTCACCCTGTCACTTGCTGCAAGGCTTCCCAAGCTCAACAAGGCACCACAGCCACTGGGGCACTTGGTAAAAGATTCCTGGAACTTACTCTCAGACCTTCCGAATCAGAATCTCCAGGGGTGATGCCCTGGGAATTGTGCCTCTAACAAGCAGCCCCGAGATGCTCCTGACGTGCGAGTGTGCAGACCACTCTCAGGCAGCACGGCGGTACCGGGCTGTGCCCAGCCTCCCCCTCAATACCCGCAGAGCCAGAGCTCTGGGGCGGGCGTGGGAGGGGTAACCGGCACTGGCAGAGGGACCGTACACCATGTCTTTGCACAGGTTAAAAGGCTGACCAGCAATGTAAGAAGCCTTTTTGATACAGTTACTTAAAGTTTGGGACTTGCAGAGATCCCTTGTCCTTGATTTCTTTTCCATGTGGGACAGCTACAAAGCTAGCGTCCGTCAGGTGACACTTCCAACCAAGCACCACGGCAAAGGAGAGCTTGCTTGCTCCTTCCGTGTTTGGGGAGCCCCTTTGTGTTCCCAAAGTGCAAGCTCACCGACCAAGCTCAACTCGGGCAGGAAGCCATCGGGGTGCAGCTGCGCCTGGTCCCTGCCAATGGCGAAATACCTGTCCTTACCTCTGCTTGTCCCACAGTCCCACAGAGCTGCCTCATCCCTGGAGCTGGCTTCTAGAACTCCGTACACCTTCCAGGTTACCTCCTCGCAGCGCTCTCGTCCAGGAGTTGCCGAGCCAAGGCGAAGGGCAGGTGAGAAGAAAGGATGTCAGAGATGAAACCATGATGGGGTGGAAAACTCTATCCCAAGCTAGACATTCACTGAAGAAGCTAGAAGTCACTGAAGAATTTAGTACAACTTGGTTTTTTGCCTATGGAAATAATACAAAAGTGCTTATCATGTGGTCACACTAAAATAAAAGCCAAATTCAGTTCCAAATCATTTATCTTATTTACTTTTCAGATTTATAACATCCAATCTTTAAGGTTTTCTGCTGGTGCACAGATACATTTCCTCAGTTACCCATTTGCGGCTCCGAGCAGAGTAACAGCTGAGTGTCGGCAAGCTCGCCACGCGCTTCTCTAGCCCGTGACAGACGCCTTCTGATGAATAGGGTTTCCGCTCCCCCCACTGACGGGATAAAACCAAAGTGAGGCTGAGGCTCTAAATGGACAGTTTAATTTTGTTAATTAAGAACCACAGATGAGTATATCAGACATCGTTCTCCTTTCTCCTCTACAGACTCTCCATACCAAAGCAGCCCCGTTTCACATGGACGTTTTCTCACATTATCGAGCAAGGAGAAATCTCAGCAGCTTAACCCTCTGTCCAGGAGGCACACCAGGAACATACATGTAACACACTTAGCCTGGGGCGGCAGGTCAAACGCACAGGTTTCGGGTGGCCAGCAGTAGCTACCTACTCTACCCCATGTTCCTGAGGATGTATCCAACTGTCTCCTCCAACCTCTGCAGAAATTTGTGTTGCTTGAAAAATGCATTAGAGACCCTCCCAGAAAACTGTACTTCTAAAACCCTTCCCAAAACTCCAGAAGGCTCTAGGTATTCATTCAGTAAATAATGGAGCATCTGCTCTGTGCCAGCGCAGCATGAAAACACGAACCCTCCTCTCAGAGCCTGCTGTCTCTTAAGCGAGGCTTCGCCACAAACACACGCACAGATGATACACTGTCTCAAACGCTGACGGGTGTGACGGGTGCCATGACGGAAAGGAGGAGGACTGGCCTTGCGCAGAAAGCTAGGGGCTGAGTCAGGAAGGGCTGCAAGTGAGAAGCGAGAGGAGATGGTGCTGCATCCCAGGTATTAAGGAGCTGTCCCGAGGAGGAGCAGAAAAAGCTGGGAAGAGCCCTGGGGCCAAAGCAGAGTAACGCAGGAGAACAGAGGGAATGCAGCTGACACAAAGACAAATCAGAGCCATGTCACCAGGACATTGAGTTTCCCCGAGCAATGGAGACCAAGAGAACAGTTCTGGGGCACGTGCAGCTGTCCAGGAATGCCAGTGCGGAGCCGGTCACCAAGCACAGGCACGAGAGGAGGAAGGCTGCGCGTAGGGGGTGGTGAGGGTAGGCGAAGCAGCCCGGTTTAAGATACATTTAGGACGCAGAACTGAAAGGTGGTGATGTGGAAAAGCATCAGGCTCTCACGGCTACTTCAAAGGGAGCGGCAACACTTGGTGTCTGGGCTGCAAAAAGCGTGTGACGCTCGACTGCCTCACTGACAGCTCCATTCTTTTCCAAGCCCAGTTCTACAAGCCCAATTTTTCTCGATGCTGCTACATAACTTTCAGGCCGAGAGCTCTGTGAGGAGTCTAGATGTTGCAATAAAAAGAACTTCTAGGCACTGGTGTCGTCCTCTGAGTGTATGTAAAATGCTTATGAACTCCCCAGGTACACACGTGCAGTGAAACGGCAGTCGTCTAAAAGTGCCTTCATTAAAAAAGACTCGGCACGCTCACAAAGAAATAACCTCTCTATAAAATTCCCCAAGGCAAGTTATCGGATTCGAAATTATAACTAATTCATAAAAACAAAACGGGACGTAGTAACCACAGAAATAACCACTATACTACAATTTTCATTAAGATGCCACAAGTAGAAATTTATTTCCCAAGACATAAAAATAACTGAAGGATCATAGAGGAAAAGTACCTAAATGGCATCTTCTCTTGAAACACTTCAAATCAGCTCACTGGACTCACAATCTTTATGAAATCCGCAAATTCACTTCTGCAATCTGCGGCGTCACGTAAATGAAAATGATGAACACGCATACTATAAAACAGTGGTTAGGGGCAAGGCCTTACTTTACGTTCCTGACTGTCCATCTCAAAACCTAACACTTTCTTACCACGCTGTAAATGGAAACCAGGTGCCGAGACGCTAAGAGATTAAGCAGAACCGATTTATTACTTTCCCTCTCCTAGTATACATTTTTAGATTAGACCAAGTGACTGAACTATAACTAAAGATGTATCCCATATTCAGAGAAAACTATTTCTCTATCCACTAAGGGAAATTGGGGAAATCTAGACTTGGACAAAAGTACCTCTTCTTATACCTCCCCCACCCCCGCCACACACAAACCCCCCAGGCTGGGACCAGGACAGACAGCATGGCATTGGCCTGCTCCTCGGAGCTGCTCAACATTTGGACGGCTTTTGGGTATCTAATATAAAGAAACCCACAATGAAATAGTCATTGTTCCAAAGGTTTTTTTTTTATTTTAAATTCATTGAAAGAAATAAAATTATACTTAAAAAAATAGAGTAATCTCACAAATGGAGGAAAGCCAGGAACAAAAAGAACAAGTTAGTACTTTTTCCTGAGAGGCAGATCTAATAGCTGTAGAATGGACTTTCTCCTTCCTAGCTTTTGTCAAACAAAAAAAACTTCCTATTTCTAAGGCATCAAAAAGCACTATAAGTGCTCAATGGTTTATTCAGGTACAAAGTTACAAGCCCTCTAATGAGGATTAAGAAACATCAAAAGCTGCTACAACTTCCTTTCTTTTAAACATCAAATATTAAATTGTACATACTTCTACTTTTTCATGTAAATTTCAGAATTTCACACTCATGACCTGAATTTCAAAACTCTGGTCAAATTCTATGAAAATCTTACTATTTCTTAGTAAGAACGTCCAAAGCATCCCAGTAACCGACAGAGACCAGCAGCAGGAAGAGCTGCTTTGCTTTCACCATCTGCAGCCAAACCAGCCCAGAGCACCCATCCCAGGAGACTCAGATGCAGCTAGAAATTTACACTAACGCTTAATTCCTAAACCACTGGTCTGCCTGCAAAGGCAGATCAAATCCTAATAGTTCATAGGCAACACACAGAACAAAAGTTACAACAGTCACTTTACAATTCCCAAAGCTCGCAACTTACTCATTCCCCATACTTGGTTCCCCCTCGGTTTTATACTGATAAATCTATAAAACTAAAAACCTTCATTCCCAACCAGTTCGGTAAGATAGTCAAGACAACGGTTAACATTTCTGTTCCATGCACGATTGCTTGCTTGTGCTAAAAGTTTTGATTTGCATAGGAAAAGCTTTCATCAATTTTCCCAGAAGTTCTTGTGTTCTGATTTGAAATATTGAGTGCATACTCCTGATGATTCCCTAAAGCTTCTTTTTCAAGATACTTAAGTCAATTCATATAACTTGTAACCATAAATTCCCTGGGGATTTCAATTTCTGAAAAATATTTTTTAATAAATAAGAGATTAAAATGTCTGTAGCACCTATTATAGGTGCTTAAAGATCCAACTGACCTAACTGCATCTCCAATTAAGTTAATTACATAACATCAATCAGCTGTTAAAGATCAGCAAGATTTTATGGGTATGTCCTAGTTAGTTATTCAAAACATCTACCAACCTTTATGAGTAGATCAATATTCCAACCAACACAAACTGGTGTTGGACCCTAATAAAAACCTCCATCCTGTTTCTTGGCTCTACAGGGAGTTAATTACCCTCATGGGACAGCATCTCATGGAACAACAGTGGGCTCCTGTCCTACATTCAGAAGGGCCATGGGACCCTCTTAATGGCTTTGCTGACTTGCAGGGCACGATGTCGTCTTCTCCTGCCCAGGAGAGAACAGCACAGTCAGCACTCTTCCACCAAGGGTGCAACTTGAGTTACATTCTGGTTACATTATCCCAAGTCCGACTATGGAACAGCAATGTGGCCAAAATGACCAAATGAGATACCTGGTAACACAAACTTTTTAATCAGATATGACTCAAGTCTCCTCACCAGCCCAGGCACAAAGAAATACACAAAAGCCAACAAATCTGAACTAGAATTGTGCTACAAAAAGGGGGAAAAGTCGACAAAGACAATCTAAACTACCAACGTTAATATAAGCCAGACTCTAGACATCCCCTACGTTAGTAACTGCCATGTTTTAGTCTCGACAAAAATGTCGAAATCCTGAGTTTTACCAGCATTTTCTTTCTAAAATAATTTATGGGACACAAAAGCATACAAATGAATAAGCAGAAGCAGTGGTATATAAAATCTAGAAGAACAGTCCACTAACCAGAAAAATGTAACAAAAACAATACAAAAAGATGTATTTAAGTGAAATAAATTAAAGGTTAAAACCTTACACGTTCAAGTTTTCTTAGACAATAATTTTGGGAGATGGCATGGAATTGAATAATTGCTTGCTTAAGATCAAATACCAAAATGATCCCTCACAAGAAATTTTGCCTTTAAAGCTCACAGCCCCATGGCAGTTATTTTGAACACAAGAGAAACTACATGCTGAATTGATATTCCAAATCCTAATAAGTAGCATGTGTCATCAAACTGTTAAGACATTTTGTTTACTAAATTGACTGTCAAAATGTTATTTAAAACAATGTTTATTTTACTAGCATCTGCATAAACTCAAATTCTGGTACACAAGTTTCTCTAAATCACTGAGTTTTTTAGACAAAATGATGCCAATCTAATAACCCAAACACATAATTCTAATATGCTTACTTGTATCTTTTAATAAAAGCTATTTTCTTCCTAAATGTTATTTGTACTTTTAAATCAATTGGTTGCACCCTGCCTTTAAGATGTGATGGGGTTTCTTTACTTAAACTGACATCACAATTCAAAAACTTGTACTTTTTGAGGAAAACAGTCCTAATTATGCTAAAACAAAGGTTATGCTATACCTAAAATCACTCCAAATTGCAAAGTGATTGGTTTCTATAGCTAAGGATTTATAATACATAATTTAGAATGAAATCACAAATAGATTAACATAGATGGCATTCTTTAATCCAATTAACCATATCAGCTAAAGCCAAGAACCTTTTGTACTACCTGCCAGTTTCCCATTCCTTTTTGCCAACCTAAAAAAGAATTTCTTGGGAAGTCAACATTTATTACGAACATCAACAAGGTGCCAGGATATTGTTTTTACCATATACCTTTGAAATGATTGTTTTTTTGATCCCCACAAAAATCCCTATCATTTCAAACCAGATATTTGAATTACACGGCTAACATTTTTAGCTAATCAACTCTTCAGCACGGACCCTAGAAAATAACCTCCAATGGATCTTTGAGTAATGGAACAAGACAACTTTCAGTCGTTGGTGTGAGTGTGTGGGGGTCACGTCCTCAACGCTCAAGCCACTAGTGTGAAGTCGGGAAAGGGTCAGGCCTACTGTCCTGCACTGTCGGAATCTGTCGTATTTTCAGTGCTAATGGGTTGCACGTTGTCGGCAAGGTTGTGTGCGTGCTCAAGAAACAAATCTTTTAATACACTTAATTCCTTAGTCAGCAATTTGATTTTTGCTTCCAATCGTTCGTTCTCTTCTTTGAGCTGATTCACTCTCTGCAGTGTGTCCTGCGCTTTCTGCTTGCTTTTCAACCGGCTCTTTTTCACAGCCATGTTGTTCCTCTCTCGGCGCTGCCGGTACTCGTCACTGTTCCGATCCATGGGCGAGCTCTTTTTGCTCTGCTTGCTGGGAGCCGCAGCTTTGCCTCCTCCCCCGGGGCCGGCGGGCACCAGCTGAGGAACCTGCTGTAAGCCACTGGCATGTGCCTGGGTGTGAATAACGCTTATTCCGTTCACTCCTGGAGCACTGTTTTGCTGTGATATCTTGCTCATTTGGGCACTCTCCCTTGCCAACACAGAACACGCAGAAATGAGGACAAGGTGATCAATGGTTTCCAAGCTAAAGTGCCAAAAAATCTTCACATGTACCTAGTTAAAAAATAAATTGTATTAAGATATTCGAAATGACAGGATCAAATGAAATTAAACTTGCATGTACCTAACAGCAGGCCAACATTAATTGAGTATGCTGAGAAAAGTCTACAGCAGCTGCCAACTGTTCCAATGTTTCAGAAGTCTAAAGCATTTCATTTAGAAAGGTAAGTTCGTACAGCAGCACCATAAGGCTAAACTCAGCCCACCTGAATCCCTAAGGGTACTCCCCATCTGCGATTGTTATCAAAAATGGGAAGAAAACAAAAGACTACCACTAATGAGGCAGCAATATGAACTAACAGTACCTGACAATCTGCCAGGAAGAAACTTGAGATGTTTGGGTTAAACATGGAAAAGCTGAATTCGACTGTGATAGAAAAGACACCTGCATTCAGGAAAGGGGGGCGGAGTGTCACTTCTTGGTCCAAGTCAAAACAGAATGCTGGCGTGGAGTCCGGTCTCCAACGTTCACAAGGAGTATTACACTACCATCTCCACCGGTTTCTTTTTCAATACACAGAGGGAGTCATCAAGAACTTGAGTTTTCTCCCAGAGCTTTCTTTATGGGATATTTTGAAAAGGTGGTTTTTTTGGCTTATTTTTATTTTTTAAGGGATCTCAAATGATAGTACCATGGTTTACTGAAATTTACTGAATTAATTTCTTGGATTTAGGAGCTCTGAGACCCAATTTGCTCCCCAATCCCACCATGCTTCCAGTAGTGTTTTCTTCTTCTTGACATAATAAAACATCTAAACACTCAACCTGAAACCACAAGGAAAGAGACAAAAATGCAATGATGCACCCAAGTAGTTAAGTACTAGGACTCAGGCTACAGAAGGAGCTCAGAAGATATGTCAGCTCTGAAGCATTACTGTGCCGCTGCCTGTAGAAATGAGGTCACAGTGTCAAACACTAGTCATATTTGGATTGCTATGAATCCAACTAAGTCCCCACAGCTGCCGTAAGAAGTGTAAACATATACCTAGCCTATCATCATGAGGCCACCTCAAGACAAGCTGGTCAGGCTGAGTCAGCTGTGTCCACCGAGAAGTCACAGCACTCTTGGAAATTTAGAAAGCAGTGTTATGAACCATAAATCTATTATGTTCTCTTTTCACAAAACTGTTAAAACTACATCAGTGGAAAAAATCTGGAGTCAGAATTATGAAATGCCCCAAATGAGTAAATCTCACAGTTATTAAGAAAAGCTGTTAATAAACACCAGTAGCTTCACCCAAACTTCAGCCAGGCAATTCTGTACAAACACTGTTTATTGGTGTGCTTTGTAAAAAATTTTTACTTTTTTTTTTTTTTTTTTTTTTTGGTGGTTTCAAAGACAGAAATTTATTTTCTCACAATTCCGGAGGCAAAAATTCCAAGATCTAGGTGTCAGCAGGGTGGTTTCTTCTCAAAAAATCTTTACTTTTTAAAAAGTCCATATACCATTACTTTCAATTGCTTTAAAAGCCACACAGCCAGCCCTGAGCTGGTGGGTCCTCTGTTCTCACTCCAGTACTGAGATAGAAAGCTTCCTTCCAAACCAAGAGGAATATCTACTTCGAGCCTGTCTTCAGTAATGGACACTTCACACTTTCCCTTGATAATTATGCTGCCTAATTTTTCTTCTAGTTAAAAAGTGGCTGTTCACAGATATAAAGAATTTTTGAAATATTTTCTAAAAGGATAATCTTTAATATTTTTAGTGTAAGTAAATATTTCTGAACAAGGCTTTTTCAAGCTGTAAGCATTTTAGGCAGATTACCTTAAAGGTTATTAATTGTGTGGGAGGAGAGAAGGGAACACTACCTATCAGAAAACATTTATAAACGAACTAATAAAAAAGAACTGAAGGAGAAAATCATTTAGCATCCTTTCCCCTCAATAACATAAAATTCTTAAGAGAACATAGCCAGACATAATTTTCTTAATTGGATTTTTTCTTTCCTTTTTTTTAAGTGAACTTTTATAGGTCTTTCCTGAAAATATATACAAATTATTTTCTTGCTCAAAAGGAAAGCACCACTTTAAAGTGGGGTTTGACATTTACTTACTAATGAACAAACCCCAGGATGCAGGTTATTTTTGGAGTCCATGCTAAAATCTTCTTGAGGTACATTAACACTTTTAGGTAACTAGAACATCACTTAGTGCACTAACTAGCTCAGGGGGTCAGCAAACTTTCTGTAAAAGGCCAGAGAGTAAATATTTTAGGCTTTGCAGGCCATAACGTCTCTGTAACAACTATTCAACTCTGCCATTATAACAAAAGCAGCTATAGACAATATGTAAACAAATGAGCATAGTTATGTTCCAATAAAACTTTATTTACAAAAACAGATGGCATGTGAGATATGGACCATGGGATACCAACCCTTGCACCAGATAAATCATTACTTGTGGAGGAATCATTTTTGTATCTGTATTCCAGTATCCTAAAAGAGTTTATAAACTTCTAAAATCTCCTAACTTACATCCAAAGAATTGCTTTCTGATTCATGCAGGCTCTCCCATAGATTCATAAACTTTTATGATTTATATTGCTTCCAGGCGGGCATGTTTTCTTTCCCAGTATAACAGTTCAGAATACCAGCATTTATTTTATCATCTTTTAGGGTGGGTCAGGAGTATCTTTTCTGGAGATGGAGAAAGGGGCATATCTAATTCCATCTGATCCAGTACAATCCTAGGAGTCTGAGTCCTAATAATACCTAACTTTATAATCAATTAAATAAATAGAACTATTGAGACAATAATGTATTTTTTTAAAGTGGCAAATGTGGTTTTCTTTTTTCAGCCTTTGTGCTTTTTCAGTATTTTGACCATCGGGAGATAATTTTTTTATAATACAAAAGTAAATTAACCACTTTGAATTTTGAAGATAATGTTATGTGAGTACACACATACACACACACACACGTATATACCTATGTTTATTTCCTAAAAGAGAAAAAGTACTTTTGTTCAACTTGTATTAACTCCTGTTTTCTAATTGCTGTGAAATGGCAACTGTTGGTAAATTATTGTGATTGGTTTAAAATGTAAAGGGAGGATATATTTTGATTTTACCCAGGTTTAATCTGTAAAATATCACTTAAATATATCTGATAGTGACACTAAAATATTGAATGGGGATTATTACTTTTCTATCATCCACATACATTTGTGCAACTCTGAACATACTGGGTGCTTCTAAATGCCTGATGATTGGATTTAAACTACTGAAAATCAGAGAACTTTACACTTTAAAACTGAGTTTTAAATTTTTAATTTTATTTTCTACTCTTAAAATTCAATTAATGCCTATAATCTGAAATCTACTGTTTCTTTTTCTCAATATATGTTCTATTGGAAATTCCTAAAATTATTGGTGCCATCGGTGATTTACGAACAGTATTCTGATACTGCAGATGATTTGCTCATTGTATTTGCACAATTAGAAAGAAAATAGTTTGTAGACAATGATTCTCTTTTTCAATAAAATGAAATAAAAATTCTAAAAAACACCAGGGGGAAAAAAAGTGGCTGTTCAGTATGAATTTGGGGAAAAAGTGGCTGTTCAGTATGGATTTGGGGGAAAAAGTGGCTGTTCAGTATGAATTTGGGGAAAAAGTGGCTGTTCAGTATGAATTTGGGGGAAAAAGTGGCTGTTCAGTATGAATTTGGGGGAAAAAGTGGCTGTTCAGTATGAATTTGGGGGAAAAGTGGCTGTTCAGTATGAATTTGGGGAAAAGTGGCTGTTCAGTATGAATTTGGGGAAAAGTGGCTGTTCAGTATGAATTTGGGGGAAAAAGTGGCTGTTCAGTATGAATTTGGGGAAAAGTGGCTGTTCAGTATGAATTTGGGGAAAAGTGGCTGTTCAGTATGAATTTGGGG
>CAUYSK010061286.1:0-38180 GCA_963575035.1 Avahi laniger | reverse complement strand
GTTCCAGACCAGCCTGAGCATGAGCGAGACCCCATCTCTACTAGAAATAGAAGAAATTAACTGAACAACTAAAAATATATAGAGAAAATTAGCCGGGCATGGTGGCGCATGCCTGTAATCCCAGGTACTCGGGTGTCTTCGGCAAAAAAATTGCTTGAGCCCAGGTGTTTGAGGTTGCTCTTAGCAATAATTTTGCCACGGCACAATAGCCCTGGAAACAGTGTGAGACACTTTCAAAAAAAAAAAAAAAAAAAAAAAAAAAGAAATGTGTTAAATTGAACCATAAGAAATTCCCGATTTTGCAGTCAGGAATTTGAAAATAGCAGGAAAACACCCATGTCATGTGGCATAATCCATCCTACAAATTGTTCTTGAGAGGGAGGATTTTCAAAGGGGGTTCTGTAGGAAACCTGAAGGTGAGCATAGGAAGCTGTTGTTGGAACAGTACAGCCTTGATTCATCAATCCTGAAGGATATTGGGGTGGAGTAGAAAAGTGGGCTCTGAATGTCTTTGCAGACTCAGTCATTGAAAGCTACCGACTAGTGCCCTATGGGTGCTCTTACATAAAGCCTCTGCCATTTTCTACTGGGGAATTCTTAATGAAAAATACCTGCAGAGCAGCAAATCATGACACTGCAGAGAATTTTTATATGTTTGAGTGTGTGTGTGTGTGTGTGTCTGTGTGTGTGTTTTATTTTCATAGATTCCCCATCAGCTGATCTATCCCCTGAGACACATTTTGCAGCTCTTGACAAAGACACTCCTTTTGACACTGCGTGCCCGTGGGAGCCAGGTACAAGTCATCTTGCCTCTAAGCAGCATAAGGACAGTGTTGCTCTTTTGTGGGTGTGGTTATACTATAGTCACCAAGAAAACTTTTGGGGACCAGAAAAATTCATTATAGTGCTTTGAAAAGGGACGTATTTTTACTTGTTACAAGCTAATGCATGAAAGGGAAGAATTTTTGTTTCTGATAGATGACTTACACCTTTACTGAATGATGACTTCAGAGTGTAAGGCTGAACTGAAAGCAGATACATAATTTTACAATTGTAGAATGAACCCTAAGAAAATAAGTTTATCTCCTGGGAGTTCTTACTCAGTTTTTTTCCCTAACTCTCAAGCGATATGTCATTGATTATTCAGAAACCGAAATGTTAAAAATTGAATTTATTTGAACCCGTGAATATAGGCATTCCTTAGGATTTTTGATACCCTTTTAAGATGCCATATTTAATATTTTGAGCGATGATAATTCTGCCAAAAGTCAGGAATTGAGTAGATTTGACAGAGTCATGTCAGCAAAAGTACTGTGACATTGCTATTGATTGTCATTAATGACTGTGAAATATTTATAAATTTTGGAATGAGCTTCTTTAAACCCTATCACATGTAAATTCCTAGAATAGTAAAGGATGTCCTTTTATCCTGTGTGGAAAAATTTAGTCTGAGGGAGGTAGAAGAGAAGGTGCGAGTTGTCAGGAAAGCTGCTGTGATCTGTCTCGTGTCGGAGTCACAGCAGCAGTGATAGCTGAATCGAGTTGGCGAATCGGAGGGTGATACCAGAGGCAACGAAAATGATTATTTCCAGAATGCAAGAGAAACCACTTTGGGAAAAAGCTGTTTGAAGCTTTGACTCATTAATTAAATTTATAGGAAGAAGCCATATTCGATTACTCAGAAAGGCCATGACGAAACATGTTTTACATCAACTTTTTGAAAATGTGGTAAACATAAAACACACTGAAATCAATAACTTCTAAATAGCTCAGGCCCAAGGTCCACAGCGAGGTCCAATACCCATCAGTCCTTAGAGGCTCATGCCATCTGTAGCAACTTCTAAGTCTGCATTGTAACATAAGAATTGTGTAAGGGGAAAAAGTTAAATTGTGTTATAGATACACACACATGGTATTTTTCAAAGCAGAGTCACCGTATTTAAAAACATGCCAGCATTTAGTAGTAATCTCCTTAAAACATACTTTGGCAATAAGTTCATGGTTCCTTCCCAGGGGATTCTAAATAACTTATAATGTACACAAACGCACTCACACATGCCAATGATTGCGGAGGCAAATAAAATGTGTTGGCAGGCTTTTTTTTGTATGTAGATTTGGTCATTGTATTAGCAACCACTAATTGGCATATACATGCTCAATAAATGTTTCTGGAGATGATTTGATGTTAGATCTTTTTAGAGACTCTGTATATACTCAAGTGTATACTACTACTAGGTATGGTTGTATGACAACACAACTTCCCTGAATGTGGAAACTCCTTAATAGAAAAGATGTGGAGTACTTTTCACTTCAATATAGTTTATATATGCTTTTTTTTTTTTTTGGAGACAGGACCTCTTGCTTGCCACCCAGGCTGGAGTGCAGTGGTGCAATCATAGCTCACTGCAACCTCAAACTCCTGGGCTTAAGCAATCCTCCTACCTCTGCTTCCTGAATAGCTGGGACTGCAAGTGCACGCAGCTACACCCAGCTAATTTTTATTTTTTGTAGAGATGGGGTTTTGCTATGTTGCCCAGACTGGTCTTCAACTTCAGGGCTCAAGCTATCCCCCTACATCAGCCTCCCAGAGTACTGATATTACAGGTGTGAGCCACTAAGCCCTGCCAAATCTGTATATGCATCTTATACATGCTCATATGTGCTTAAAAACTGCCATCACTAAGATCAACAGTATCAATAACTACCACTTTCCAATGATCAACCTTAACTCTTGTCATCTTGGTGGCATTTGACACAGTTAAACATAGTCGATGGTTGATGCTCCCTTCCCTTTGATTCCAAGACTCTACATTGTCTTGTCTTCCCACTTCTTCAGTTTTTGTTCAAGTTTGTTAGTAAGTTCTTTCCCTAGCTAACTAGAAATGTTGGTTTTCTGTAGGTATCTATCTAGGATCTTTCTTCCTTATTTCAATTTTCCCTGGGTAGGTTTAGGGTTTATTCATTCTGTTCCATGAATAACAACCTGGAGTCCTTGCTCTCTGAGGATAACTTATCTTTTATATTCCAACCTTTCTCTTGTTGAAAAAGCTTATCAAGCTAGACCTGTCCAGTGGTCCCTAGTTTTTTTTTCAGTTCTTCAGGCCTTTTTTTCCCCATTGTCTGTGTCTTATATATTAAAAGTTGTAACCGTCACTTAATTGTGTCTTTCAACATGGTAGATTTTTGTACCTGTCTCTTCATTTTCCATGCCACATTTTCAGTTGCCTACCAGATGTTTCAACTTTCTGTTCCAGAATCATTTCTAACTGCGTAATCTCGTGTATGAGACTCTTTGTGATTTGGGCCATCTTCTGTGCGTGTCTCTAGAGTGTAGTTGGTTGAGTTCTGGAGCCTACCATGTTTTGCTGTCATCTGGACTTTCATCATTTTTCTTGGCCTGGATCCATTTTCACCTTGCTCTCTACCCCAAGCAAACAAAAAAATAAATTGTAGAAGATAAGTTAATTATCACTGTGCTTTAAATTTTATTTTCCAACGTATTTATGTCCTTGAATTTTCTCAGTGTCAGGTAACTTTAGCTGTAATTTTATTCACACAGCTCAGAATGTAAGATGTGCATTGATTCTTTAATTCCTGTCTGTAGTGAAGTAGGAACCATGGCTTGAGAGGATGAACCTTATTAGTTATGAATTATCCCCCAAAATATGCATGATCCATTTAGCACCAAAGACAATATCATAAAAGAAAATACATCACCAATAAACACTCCCAAATAATCCCCCTAAATGGAAAATTAGAATGAGCTACTTCAGGTTAAGTATTATGACTCAAAATATAAGCTTGTTTCAAAACAAAAGGAAATAGCGAAGAGTTTTTTTAAAGCATATTTTATGTGTGGGTGAAAATAAGGATTTCAGTAAACCAGTTGTTAAAGGTTGATTTATGTTTGTGAAATGTATTTTTTTATATGAAGTGTTCTCCAAATCCTTATGTTTCTTAGATGTAGTGTTCTTTACATAAAAGAGTATATATTTGAATCTCAGTTGTTTATCCTAATGATCTAATGTGGTTATTCTCAACCTACACACTGCAGACACCAGAATTCTTACAAGAAATCCTGAAATCCATATGTACACAAAACACTACCTAAACAGTAAACAAACAATATGGCTATTGTAGTACTACGATTTTAAAATATATTTTTAAAAGCTCTTTCTTCTGCTATTTACCAATGTTATACATGCTTATACAAATTCAGAACTATACAGAAAAATATAATATATAATGGTAGAATTACCTGTGGTTCCACTGTTATGGCAGCCACCGTTAAAAATTACAGATGCAGCTGAGTGCAATGGTGTGCACTATAGACCCAGCTACTTGGGAGGCTGAGGCGGGAAGATTGTTTGAGGCCAGGAGTTCGAGTCCAACCTGGGCAACATAGTGAGACCACATCTCTAAAAAAAATAAATAAATAAAAATAAACTGGGGGGAAAAAAAAGTATAGATCCAACAGTAATATTAATTAATAATAGCCAGAATTTAAATACTTCTATTGGTCAGACACTGTTTAAGTGTTCTTAAATATATTGAGTAATTTAATCTACAACACCCCAAAACGGTGGGACCTTTGTTATCACTACTTTTCAGATGAGGAAACTATGGCGCAGAGTGGTTAAATAAGCCTGACACCCACTGCTCCCAGCTTTTCGTATGAGTAGATTCTCGTTTACTCTTATTGATTATATTATTTACAAAAATGGAAACATACCAGCCTATGTATACTGTTCTACAGCCGTCAGGTCCAAAACAAACCCCACCTGCTTCTTCCTCCAGTCTTGCATACCAGCCAACAGTCCCGCCATCCAATTTTCTGCCAGTCTTGTTCTTCTGAACTAGCTGCTTCTCACTGCCCGTACTCTTTACCCCACATCTTTGGCTGGCCTCGCCACCTCCAACGTCACTTGCTCCTGCAGTCCATTTCCCGTGCACCGGCCAGAGTAAGATTTTTAAATGTTAGTCATATGTCACCAGTCTCCTTAAAACACTCCAATGTTCGCAACACTCCAACGGACTTAAAATAACATTCTGCCTCTTTACCATGGCCTTTGAAACCCATGTGAGCCAGCCCCACCTTCTTGGCCCTCTCATGCTACCACCTCTCAATTCTTTTTCCTCCTTGTTGACTGCATTTCGGCCATATTGCCCTCATTTCTGTCTCTGCAATGTGTCATAACCATTCCTGTGTCAGGGAATTTGCACTTGCCCTTTCCTTTGTTGGGCATCTTCACATGGCTGGCTACTTTGTCAATTTGGTCTCTCCACAGAGGCCCTCTCAGGCTGCTCTTCCTAACGAATCCTATTCCCCACCACCCTCCCCATCCAATCTCAGTCTCTGCCATTTTCTCCAGAGTACTTATTGCTCTCCATATCGTCTGTCTGTTCCCTACTATTATAGAAACTCCGTGAAGATAAGGACATTTTCTTTCTTGTTTTGCTGGGTGCCTAGGAGAATGGAGCCTACAGTAGGCTTTCAGTAAATAGCTTAATCAGTAAATAATTTAAACACACCAGTGTATTTATATCGATATGTAAGGATGTTTGCTGAAGTATAGTTTGTATATTCCTCTAAATTCTCACCCTGCTCTGGAGAGCTGAATTAAGGCCCGAATTGATTACACATGGAAAATAAGAAAACCCTCGAAGGTGGTGGTGGTAGTAGAAGATCCTATTTGATTAAGTGATAGTACAAAAGACAAGTTTGTTTAATTCATGAGCAAGTTTAAGAAATGAGACAAAGTACTTTTTGTATGAAGAATGTCTGATCACTGAGAGTGGATCAGTCACTACTGTTTTGTTATATAATTACTGTAAAGATGAGGAAGGTAGTTTTATGTATGATAAGTGCTAGAACAATGTGATATGTTATAGATTCTCAGCCAGCCAATTTCTCCAGTCATTTTTTAATTTGTAAAAAATATATTTTTTTCTTGTGTAGTTGCTTATTACTTCTCCCTAAGCACCCAACTCTTTTGGGGGAAAAGATAGCGCAATAAGTATTTTGATGATTGGCTTGTTAGTGTATCCCTCCTAAGTATCACCAATATCAGCATAAACTTTTGATTAATTTCTTCTATCTCTTCACTGAGTCATTGGAGCTGTTATATTCGGTACTGCAAATAGTTGCAGCTTGCTTGTGTCTCCCTAAGAAATACTGTCTTTAGTAATGGAAACATATGCTCACTCATTTCTGCTTTGCAATGTTTTAACATATGTATAAAATCCTATGAACGACCTTCGTCGATGATAAACTTCTTTCTATGATCAATGTTTCTTTGATTACCAAGACCAGAGATGACCAGTTTGGGTAGTTTTTCTAACTCATCAATATTAAAATGGCTTTTTTTTGAGAGGGTAGAATACCATTTAATACACACATTTACATAGAAATTTTTAACCAAAATCAGCATAGATATGCTCATATAGATGCAAGAAAAGATTTTAAGTGCCATATATTTAACTGACCTAGAAAGAATAATTTTTTTTGCATTTGTTATGCTTGATCCAGATTGACTAATGGTTATTTTCTGTGTATCATAATGCATTGTTTTTGAGCTCAAAACTCAGTGTGAATTAAACTTGATCATGACAGGCTGTCCCATTTATCTTTTGCACCGATGTGAATCTTAAAAGACTATCTTGAAAAGGATCTTAGGGATCATCTATTCAACTTCTATCATGACCAATTATGGCCCAAAGAGGAAAGGAGGTTTTACTAAGGTTTCACCAGTTAATGGCTGAGTTAAAGCAGAGTGCAGGCCTCCTCACTGAGCTTGTGTTCCTGTCTTTGACTCTTGCTTGTTTGGCCTTCTTTTTGGGCCTTACATTTGTGGAGACCTAAACATCTATGTGTAGATGTTTAGTAAACACAGTATACCCTAAAGCTGAATTCTGACATTCAAATCACTGAACAGTTTATGCTTTGTATTTATTTTGATAACACTCAGTAGTGTCTAAGAAAGGAATGAGTTCAGGATCTGCTGCCCTCTCTTCCCTGTCTTCTTCCCTGCTTTCTTCTCTTCTAAGATTTATAAATATATTTCTTAAAACTGGTTGCCTATAACCTTCCAACCATGTGCCATCTCCCAAAGATAACCACATGATAGAGCGTCAATAGAGACAAGAATTTTCCAAGCCCAATCACAGTTTGTGGCCTGTTTCTTATGTTAATAATGCATATGTTTGTGAGACAGCTGGCTGAGCTCTGAGAATAGTCCCTGTCCCTGGTTTCCCCCCACCCCCCTGCCCCAACTCTGTGCAAAGCTAAATGAACTGTATGGGAATTGAACTGATAACCTTGACCTCATTAATTTACCTTCTGTAAAATTGCCTTTTGTAGATTTATGCTTTACTGTAATGAGATTAGGAGTGTGATTTCATTCACTCAATAAATAGTACCAACATTGGGCTAATGGCAGTGAGAGCACAGAGACACACACAATAAAGCTTTTGCCCTCAAGGGATTAGGATGAGTACACAAATCACTAATGCAAGGGCAAAAGTGATGACTGCCAAAGGAGAGGGGTTAGCAAAACACAAAGGCATGTTAGGAGAAGGGAGAGTGGTAGTTCCTGCTGGGAGAACATCAGGGCTCTTTAAGGTTGGATGGAGTTTCCATGAGAGGAAATGCTGGGTTATATAAACGGTGCTTGGCCAGAACACCACCACAACAGGGGTGTTGGAGGGTGCTGAGCATAAGGTTAGACATTATGAGGAGACCCTGCAGGAGAAGGTTGGTAGTAAGGAGAAGAAGGATTTAAGTGTCCCCTATTCAGGTTTTTATTTATGGTGACATTCTGTAGGGATGATTGAAGATTTCCAAGTATGGAAGTAATACAGTCAGAACTCACTGTCATCACATTCATTTGTCTGTCACCATAGAATGAATTGAAAGGAGAGACTAGAGTTACGGAAGAACTCTTGGTAAGTAACAAGGGCTTAAACTAAAGTTACCAGCCGTGGGGTGCACAGAAGTGATATGAGAGTTTGCAAAGCTGGACCAAGCAGGACTTGGTAACTGATTAGATTGGATAGTTGAAGAGGAGTACAGGGTTTGAACCTGGTTAACTAGCAGATGGCAGTACACTTCTAGAACACCAAATCTGGAAAAAAGAAGGTAAATATGGTTTTGAACACAGTATGTTTAAGAAGCTAATAGAATGCGGAGGCAGGAGGTTATGTAGAAGAAGGGAAAACGTGACATTGGAACATTGGGGAAAGGTCGGAGCTGGCTGTAAAGATTTGGAAGGTCATTCGCCAAGAGAGCTGTTTGAAGCTGAAATAGTAGAGGAGATCACTAAGGGATAGAGTATAGAAATAAGAAAAAAGATGGCCAAAGGTAGAACTCTGAAGGTAGTGATTAAGAAGATGAGAAAGTGCCTGAAACATAGAAGGAGGCATTGTTGGAACAAGAAGGAGCTCAGTACGGTGTTAGAGAAAGGTGGCAGAGAGCCATTGAAGGGGCACGGTAGAGGCAGATTTGCTAATTCACCACTGAAGGATGTTAGTGAACAGAAGGAAAAAGAATTCATAATTTTGTAATTAAACAAATTTATTTTAATATGGATTTCACAATGCATTTTTCAGTGTTGCTCTTTCTCTTCAACTTCTCTTAGTTTGGTTCAACTACATACTTTCAAAACAACAAGTCACAGTCCTTTATACAAGGACGGCAGTAGGACATCAGAATTGATGCCATGGTGGGTTTTATGGTGACGAGTATTGATTGGGTGCTACTGTGAGCCAGGTACTGTTCCATGTTCTGGGGACACGGCAGCGAATAACACAGATGAAAACCATGGCCCATGTCGAGTTTATGAATGCTTATGTGGATGAGACAAACAATAAACAGAAGAAAATGGCACGTTGGATGGTAACATGGGCTATAAAGAAAAACGAAGCAGAAAAGAGAGGAGGGAGTGCTGGGGGGAGGGGTGTTTTCAGTGGGATGGTCAGGAAAGGCCTGATTGAGGAAGTGATGTTTAAATAAAGACCTGAGGGAGGGAGCTAGGTAGATATCTAGGTGAGGCGGAGACAGCAAGTACAAAGGCCCCTAGGTGAGTGCATGCCTGGTGTGTTTGAGCACCAGCCAGGCTAGCGATGTTGCGGAAGTGCTGTAGGCAAGAGAGGGAGAGCGGTCAGAGAGGTCTCGGGGGCCAGATTGTGGCCTCGTGGTCACGTGGATGACTTTGACTTTGGCTCTGAGTGTGAGGAAAACCCCTGGATGACTTTCAGCAAACGAATGAATGAATTGTGGCTATGAGGGAAGGAAGGGAGCAAAGAGGAAGATCAGCTGGGAAGCTTTTACAGAATCCAAGTAAGAGGTGTTGATGCTTGACCTAGATGGTGCCAGGGGAGGATGTGCCGGGAGCGATCAGAATCTGAAGGTGAAGTGAGTAGCATTTAACGGAGTGGAGGGTATTGTTTGAACGAGAAAGAGGAGTCAGAGATGAGTCCATGTTTTTTCTTCTGAGCAACTGGAAGGAAAGAATTACCATGTTAGTTTGCTAGGCTGCCTCAACACAGTACCACAAACCAAGTGGCTTACACTACAGAAATTTATTGTCTCGTAGTTTTGGAGGCCAGAAGTCTGAGATTAAGGTGTTGGCTGGGTTGGTTCCTTCTGAGGACTGTGATAAACAATCTCTTCCCTATTTCTCTCCCAGCTTCCAGTGGTTTGCTGGCAATTCTTGGCTCATACAAGCATCCCCTGATCTCTGCCTGCATCTAGACATGGCATTCTCTGTGTGTGGGTGTCTGTGCCCCAATAACCCTTTTTATAAGGACACCAGTCATATTGGATTAGGGGCCCACCCTACTCCAGTATGACCTCATCTTAATTACACCTGCAACAACCCTATTCCCAAATAAGGTCACATTCTGTGGTACTGGGGGTTAGGACTTCAACATAAGAATTTGTGGAGGAAACAATCCAGCCCATAATAGTTGCCATTAACTGAGATGGGGAAGTCTGAAATGAGCTGGTTTGGACGCAGGGAAAAGATCAGCAAAGTTTTGGACATGTTGAGTTTGAGGTGTATATTAGACCCCCAAGTGAAGATGTCAAGCAGGCAGTTGAATAAATAGGTCTGAAATTCTGGGGAGGGACTGGGCTACAAATAAACATTGGAAATCCTCAGCATGTTGATAATATTTAAAGCCAAGAGACCAGATGAGGTAACTTTGAAAGTAAGTTTGGACAGAGAAGAGTTCCAAAGACTGAAGCTAAGAAGCCATCAAGTGTTAGGACCAAGACCAAAGCCCACAAACATGTTGAATAAAAATCCCATGTATGCTTGTAGTTGTGAAAAAGCAATTACATTTTAATGATGATTTTAAGTTATCATCTAAATATTTACAAATTCGTGGCATTTCCCTGTGAAGTGTAAGATGAGTCAGACAGTATGAATTAAGTTTTATGGGTGAATACGCTGAAGAAGTTACTGGGGCTGAAATGGAATGTTTTCGATGCCGTAAAGAAGTCAAAGGATGCTAATAAAAATAATAAAGAGCGCTTTTCTCAGAAGGAGAAACAATTTGGAGAACATTGTTTCAGTCCTTGATTTAAGAAGTCGTTTTCTGGAAAGTCAGTCGTGCTATGGTTCTCTGAGCAGCGGAAGAGTTTGTTCCTTCATTTGTTTTTGGTGACGGTAGAGTTCAAACATTTAAAATAGTTTAAGGAAAATATTAACACAGTATCATCACAGTTTAGAGAAATCGTCATGATAACATAATCATTTTAGCATTTGGGGGTATTTCCACCTGCCTGCTGTTTCACATGGAGGCAGAGGCTTTGACAGCAAGGTGAGGGAGGTGATATAGAAGCCTACCCAGAGTTCTCCGAACAAGTCTAGCTCACATTTGTCCAAGCGATTGCGCGTTCTTCCTCCTTTGACCCCTTTCTTAGTCTGGCGATTACCTGGCCATGCTTCAAAACTCAGTTCAACTGTCTCATTTGGAGAAGTGTTTTCTGACTTCTTTACTTCCACCCTTCCCGGTATGGCGGGCCGAACTAGAGTGTGCCACCATTGTACCCTGCACTATAACGCCTACCGTAATAGCTTATGTCCCCACTGATTTTGAGAGCAGAGAGTGGTTTTTTTTATGTTTATTTCCATGGTACCTTGCACAGGACCTGTAGATAAATATTCAATAAATGCACGTGGATGACGTATGAAAAAAATGAACTCCTTTGCCTGCTCGATATACATCTAAACTGTCACTGAACTATTCCTTGTTAGAATTTAAAACATTTCAGTCAGCACCTATCATTAACTAATACAGTACTGTATACTTGAGAAGGTTCCCCTTAAAAAATACTGAGATTGCTGCCTAAAGGATTACATTTGTCCCTAAACACTGTTGCCCAGGGCCCTTCAGTTTCTTATCATGAAAGAGACCCGAGATATTTACTATGTATGACTTTTTGTTTTAGTATTGACTGAGTCCCTTCAAATTAGTAAGCAAAATGAAATAATTTGGACATACCTATATAAGGTCACATGAAAAAATGCGATCTCTTAGAGGGATAAAACTGTTGGTAGTTGAGGCAAGAAAAAAAATTTCTTAACTAGTGGATTATTTTGGAAAGGGAAGTTTTTTTTTTTTTTTAAATCCGGCATAATTGGGATGTATTATTTGAGTCTGATGGAAGAATGTTGAATAGCTCTTTGATGCAAAAACAAAAGGACAGAAAATACTTCTATGATGACTTGGTTCAAGATTTTTCTCACTGCCTACCTAGAGTGCAAATAATGTGGGGTTTTTTTGGTTTTTTTTTTTTTTTTTGGTAAACTTTCTCAGAAAGAGGAAAAGAAGAAAAAAAGTTTACAAGTGATCATTTCTTATTTCTCAGTACCAAGGAGAGGCTTTACTATGTAACATTCTCGATAGTGTTGCTCCACTGATAGGATTTTATCTTCATTTGGCTAAGTCACATAGTATATGACCACTACATACTGAATTCATTTATGGAACCATGATTATTGACAAAATTTGAGCTAAGCTGTACAGCATATTAAATGTGCCATTACAGTGTAGTTATTTAAATCTTGATTTCTTTCCCCAGCTCTACTTTACGAAGTGTCTCTACTGGATCCTCAAGACCTTCCAAAATATGTTTGGTGTGTGGGGATGAGGCTTCAGGATGTCATTATGGGGTAGTAACCTGTGGCAGCTGCAAAGTTTTCTTCAAAAGAGCAGTGGAAGGTAAATGTTCATGTGGGTGTTCCTTTTGCACATTTTTTTCTAGCATGTAGTTTACTTGCACAGTTTAACACTATAGCGTGATTGGGAATTCTTCAAAAATATTTTTGATGTAATCTGTCAGCGATAAGTAGTAATAATGCCTTATCTAAAAACCATCAGGAGATTTTCCACCAAGCAACATTTAATGAGCAAAATTTGCGATCGTGAGCAAGGATCAACCAGTCAAAAAGTCTTTTTTGTTATTATTTGTTTGTTACAGTTTGGTTTTTAGTGAGACTTAGAAAAACAATTCTGTGCCATTGTAAATTTAATTTGTGTAATCTGGAATAGCATTTTTACTAGGCACACACAGACTACATCATCTCTTCATTTTCTGTGTGTCTGTATAAATATGTGTTTGTGGAAAATGAAAACATTCATATCAGGATCAAGTCTGTGATGTAAGTTGGGTTCCATACAGAATAATTTTATTTACCAGCTACTTCATTTGAACCCTACTTTCATTTCCTGCTGGAGGTTTCCAAACATGTACATTAAATGAAAATTTTGACTGAGATTTACGGTGTGTATTTAGGCTAGCTTGTGCTTCTGTCCAAGTAATTGTGCTTCCTAAGGGCAAATAGTCTTTAGTTTGTTTTTGCCTTTCCCCACCCTCACTTATAAGCAGCTAATTAGCATCAGACTTAGGCCAAATGGTTTTATTGATGTTGAAAACTATGTCTGGTGAAAGTGTAGAATTCTTGCTATTAGCAAAAGTATTATTGTGTAATTGGCACTTATATTCACTAAGGTGCTCCCTAAGGTTTATTTCTTAGGGACGTTTTCTGAGAGGTGAATTGGTGCTTCAGAAACTTCAACATAAGTGACTTTCCCCATTGTTTTGCCAGGGACCACAGGTAGTATCTTTAGTTGTGGGATGAAAAAGCTAACCAAGTAATTATTTCTTTGCTTCTGGAAAGGATTTTGCATTATTTAACTGACATTTTATGATTTTACATAATTTATTCTATTAATTGTTTGGTAGTCCTCAAACCCAGCATTGAATAGTAGTAGCTCAGTAATTCTTTCTCAGGGTATAGGCTCTTGTTACAAGTGACAGAAAATTCAACAAACTGGCGTTAAGCACCAGTGGAAATTCATTGACCCACATACTGTAAAGTCCTAGAGGAGACTTGGCTTCAGGCAAGCCCTTGTCTTATGCCAGGTCATTAGAACCCAGTCCCCCTGTGTCCATCGCTTGGCTTTGTTCTGACTCTGTTCTCACACATGTTCTCTCATGGTGCTGAGACAGCGACCAGGCCTCCATTCAACGGAGGTTTTCTGTGCCTAGCAGTTCCTGTAAAGCTCCCCGTGGAATCTCCTCAGACTGAACTTGGCTCACACGCCCACCTCTGCTCCAGTCACCGAGGCTGGGGAACACAGCGGTAGGATAGGCGGGTTCTGGCTGGAGTCGAACAGCAGAACCATCTAGACCAAAGATGGGGAAGGGCGTTTTCCTTAGGAAAACGTGGATTCTGTTACCAGAAGACTGATTTTTGGAAACTGGGAAGAGTAAATTTGCACTCCTGAAGTCAGTTTATTTTTTTAAGGCTTTTCTTCTCACCGCCACCTCCCCTTTCCTTAATTATGCGATTGGCTCAATAGGAGGTAAATTGGTGAAAGTTACTTCTGGCACCTTCCTGATATAAAGCTCCCCTTCCTAAGTTCACTAATGAGTGAATAAACTAAGTGCTGTGTAAAAATAAAGCGAGGAGGACATTTTGGAGTGGACACTGGAGGCCACAGATCAGCCTTCTCGTCAGAACCCACATTTTAGCAATTTGTAGAATCTGCCTTTCTCTACTTCTGCAGCAAAAACTTTTCTAGAAGTTCTCGCTTAGTTTTTTTTTTGTTTGTTTGTTTTATGTAGTTTCTGCGGAAGTACCTGAGGAATTGTTTTTGTAATTCAGGTATAAATAAACAGAAAAGCCTAAATGTTTCGTTGGAAAACTGATCAGTTAGTGGATATTGAAACTTGATGAATGCCTTTTGAGACTTTTAGTAATATAGTTTATTCTCTATTTATCTGAGAATTAGAGTTTTATCATTCACCTGCATGAAACAGGCTATAAATATAAAGTTCGTGAGAATGAAGACCTATTTGTCTTTATGTTTTTGTATTTTGTATTTGTTTGCTCTTTCATTCTGTGTGTATATGTGAGAGAGTGTGTATAGAAATATGTGAAAAATATGGCTATCTTTGTATCAGAGCTTTTTGAATCAGAGATTATTCTTAATAATGCTTTATAGAGTTTGAAACACTCATTTCACAAAATAATGGCGTATGGGTGTTATTTTTATTCCCCTTTTCCAGATGAAGACATTTAGGATCAGACCTAGTCAACCAGTCTATTCCAAATCATAAGGCCAGACTTAGACCCATGCTAAAGTCTCATGACTGCAAATCTAGACCCAGCCTAAAGTCTTAACTCTAAATCTCATCATATATTCTTTCCATTTTACCATATCAGTTCTTGAGTTCATAAAAATTCTGCCCTATATGTTAATCTTTTCATGCCTGCTAGATCCTGATAAAGGAAGTAACCTAAGCGCTGAGAAGATGCTGTTTGGTACTCAGTCTGTGTGTACATGTGACTGTGTACGTATGTACGTACGTATGGATGCATTATATGTCTGTATATTTAAATGATTGCTAAGTTTGTTTTCTGATTTTGTTTGATATCCCTAAGCTCCTCCTTAGAGTGCAAGAGCAGAGAATTGCTAGCACAGTGGGTAGAGGGAGCTGGGATGAGGGGAACTGGTAACTGCAGGGAGATCAGAGCACCAGGACAGAATGTGGAGGTGCTCCGTAGAGAGCGGAGGGAGGACAAACAGCAGCCTGGGCTCTGAGTTCATGGCCTCAGGGCTTTATACTCTAGAGTACATCACTCTAAAGCTTGCCGTAATAACATACTGGTAACTGTATGTGGAGGCTGGAAATTATTTTTTAAGTATAAATTATGTTATATGTGTTCTATTTAATGGAATGTACTTGTGTGCTTATTTTTATCTTCTGAAACATTTAATATAAAAGCACTTAGAACTCTTTCCTCACATACCTTTTATTTGCTAGGAATGTCAGTTAACAGCCATATTATTGTATCTTGCAAATGAAAAGTTTATAATTTTATTTTAAAATTTGAATCACTTTATTTGCCTTGAAGATTTTCAGGACCTTTCAGTCTTGAAAAGAAAAATAATTTTAAAAACAGAATTCTTCTTTGTGGTGGAAATCAGACTGTAGAGTCAGAAGACTCATATTTAATTTCTGAGTCTGCTCCACTAGGCGTGAGACTGAGGCAAGGTATTTAACTTCTGTGGGCCTCAGTTTCTTTGTCTGTAAGTGGGGAAAGTAGTGTTGCCCTCCCATAACATTGCTGTTGAAGGTTACATGAAAACACAATGTTCATGCAGATTTTATAGATTATGGAGTGACATGAAGATGTTAGATCATTCTTTCTTTCTAGGAACGTATAAGTTCTCTGGTAATGTCTGTGCAGAAAAGTGATGTAAATAACACCATCACATTGCTTTGCTTTGTTTTTCAGCCCGTTTTGTTTTTTCATTAGATCTTCATTTTCTCGTAATATGTTATTTTGTCCCTAGAGCTGCCTTTTAAGGTGGTAAGATCCTTCTAGACTAGCAGTTCTCAAAGGGTATCTGTGGGGAATTGGGTGGCGACTGGGGGGAGATGGAGGTCAACGAAAATTTCCTGGAGGGGCTTTTCAGTGTGGTTAAAACTGTTGAGATTGAGTCACATGATGAGGTCTGTGGCTGCCTGGGGCAGCCCCACCTCTGGGAGTCCCACAGTTGAGAGAATGTTGAGAGCCATCACCTAGGCTCTTGGCTCCTCTGTTAGAAGTCCTTAGGGCAGGACAGAGTCTTATCTCCAGAACCTAGCAAGCCTGTAGATGTTTAGTGGCCATCAAATAAATGTTTGAACATACACACCACGTATCTATGTGGCTTCAGAGCAATCGAAGTTAAATAACTTCCCCACCAAACCAGTAAATTATCATCAACGGAACTTCGCCCGAGAATCTGTAATTTCTAAGTCCAGTCAGAGTTTTTACTATCTCAGTCTTTTTCCAACCGTAAAATGCTGTTAGTTTCATCTCATCTGTGTTTTTTACTTTGTGCTCCCTCAGTGAACAGAGTTGAGTAGATTCAGCACACTATTTTATAACCTAATTTCCTTTTCAGATGTTTAGTACATACGCAGTGTCCGGAAGACACGGCTACCACAAATCACTAAATAGTTAAAATGCTGTAAAAGAGGAAGGGAAGGGAACTCATTATTATGTGAAGTCAACTGCGTTTATATTTTTGTAAGCAGACCTGTTAGGCTGAAGAGTCCATATCTTGGTAAGATCAGCCAAATTGTATGACACCAACTTCCACACTCGGACATCTCCCTTGAGAGATGAGACACGTCTATTTCCTGAAATGAAAAATTGCTTTAAAAGACATAATTGCAGGTTAATCTTAAGGTTTTTCAAATACGTGGTATTTTAAGACAACCAAGCCTATGAACGAGTACCTCGTTCCTTTTATGTGTGTTTTATAGCACACATTTCAAAAATATGTAAATTTATTGATCGATTATCCTATGAGAGAAAATGTTTTTAAGGAAATGTAATGGTTGATACACAGTTAATTTCTTTGCTTCTCTGAGCTTAGTGAGTAGACTGAACAGGTCCAGAAGGAGGGCGTGTACCTCACTGTGTCATAACCCTGGTCATCCCTGGCCGTGCTATGTGTGTGTGCGCTCGCGGGCAAGAGGGAAGAGCAACCAAGGGTGTGAGCAAGTGGGAGATGCACGTTGGGGTGGGGATGGGAGTTGCGTGGACAATTGTGCCACAAAATGGAGAACTTCGATTTAGTGGACACGGCTAAATTAGGATGGTATTACATAATGATTCAAATATACTTATCCCTTTATAGCTGGCAATATACAATTCAGGAAATGGTAAAGCAAGGAAATAATCTAATGTATATTTATTAGGTGTCTTCAGATACTGATCTAAGATAAGCCCTAGTGTTCCCATGAACCATGTGCAGGAAGCTAATGGACATCCAAGTCCACTGTCACTACTATAATACTTGTGACGCCAGAGGTAGGAAACCAAGAACTGCTCTGGTTTAGTTTTCTCATGAAACACTTCAAAGATTAAGTTAAGGTTTTTTTTTTTTTTTTTCCTCCTCCCTTTACCAGAAATTAGGAACCAGGTAACCTGACTCTAATTATTTACTGTAATGGCTTAAATAAATACCTACCCAGTAGGTTATATCTATGATTTCTATGAACATTCTCTTCCTCCTTACATAAGCATAAGGCTTTAATGTTAATGGCAAATGTTTGCCCAGATTTTTTTATAGCCTTTCATTTGGTTGCTATGGTAACATGCAGAGCCATGACATTTAGGCCACCCTGGAAGGTCAGGGAAGACTTCTCAAAGAATTGCCCCCCACACTGAATCTCAAAAGATTAGAATTGGCGGTGCTCAGCAGGGATAAGGACAGGCTGTCTGCACAGGGCACCAGAAGCAATTTTGTGTCACCACTGTGTCAAATTTGAGATGTGAGGTGATAGAAACAGAAGCTAAGCAAGCAGATTGGGACCAGGTCCTAGACTTCAGAGGGGGGCCTGAATTCATCCTAAGGCAAAACAGAACTTCCGAATGTTTTCACACAGCAGAATGGTGAGCTCAGTTCTGTGTTTAAGATCTGGCCATTGAGAAGTGTACTTATTTAAAGGGGGACAGTGCATTCATCACTTGGGCAAGAGACGACCTAGGATAGAGCTAGGCCAGGAGTGTTAGGGATTGAGAGGAGGGGACAGATGACAAGACTGTCTGGAAAGTAACGTTGGCAGCTCCGTATTGGAAGTGAGAAAGCAAAGACCTAGGATGACTCCCCAGGCTCGGCTGTTGATGTCTTGTGCCAAGATTAGGGATACTAATCTTGATTAGGGAGTGGGAGCATTGGAGGAAAGGTTATTTTATTCATCAAGCATTTACTCCATACCTACTATATATGCCAGGCATCATTCTAAGCATACCCAGGGTCAAAGATCAAGTTAGCAAAATAGAAAAAGATCCTGTCCTGGTGGAGCCTCCATTCTAGTGAGGCGTGGTAAAGAAAGTAAACATAAGAAATGAGTTATTTATGTAACATATGAAAAGGCAATAGATGCTGTGGAAAATAAAAAAAATTGCCAGGATAAAGAGGACTGGGATGAGATTTGCTTTGGGATGAGTTTGAAATGGCTATGGGGACATTCAGGTGTGTCCAACAGGAAGTTGGACGTGGGATTCTGAAGCTTGGGGAACAAGACAAGATGGAAAATAAAGATTTTAGAATCGTCATCCACGGAAGTGTATGCAAATACCCAAGAAATGAGTATTTAGAGAAATAAAGAGTAGGCCGAGGTTAGAACCTTAGAGAACATAAATTGAGGACACTTAGTGTTTCCATAGCATGTGTGCATGAATTATTGTCTGGCTCCTTCCTTCCCAAGTTGCACACGGAAAAGTCTTAAATACTTGGTCTCCATTTGTTTACTATTTTGGTGAACTGAACACATTATTGAATGTACAGTTTTCAGTCCCAGTTTTGGTTCTTATCATTATACTTTGATTATTACTGAACCTTAGCCAGTCCAGAGCCCAAAACCAAACATGCTATGGCTGTTGGATAACAACTGAAATGTGTGTGTGGGGTTCACCCTTGTTTCTGTCATCATGCTATTTATTTATCTCTCTGACATAGAAAACGTGTTGAAATAATTTATTAGAAAATGATTAGAAATAAGGACATGTGCGCCAAGTAAATTAGTGTTACACAAAGAGAGCTTCTTGTAGCTTAAAATTTCAAATCAAGGTGTACTTCACATCACAAATTTAAATAAATCAGGAGCACAGTATGTAATTTTCAAAGTTATTCTCCATGTTTATGTGTGTGTTTATACCTCGTCTTGTTCCAGGAAAAAAAAAAACCCAAGGCAGCTCACAGATTTCCCTGAATTCAAATGAAATTTAAAATAAGTGAAACAAAAAACAGGAGAAAGGGAAGATTAGATCAAGAAAGAGAAAAACAGAGCCAGGGATGGGGTTGCTGCAGAGAATGTAAGCCCCAACACCTTTGTAGAGGCCGGCCACTTACGTGGCTGTCAGCTGTCTGGCAGCCAACCCAAGGACAGCGATGGGTCACCTGACTCATGACTTTCTTAAAAACTAGTTTAGGAAATTTTCTGTTTATGAGAAAGTTTTCATGAGCTATGTTGGTTTTAATGTGCCTACTCTTGCCATCTGAATTGTAACCTGAGACTGAAAAAGTAACTCTCTCATTGGTACTAATAGAATAGTTTGGTTTATGTTTAAAGAGCAGTTCTGAAAAAATACTTTGTTCTGTGTCCCACCTGCTCCCATTAGAAAAGCTGTTGAGTACTCTTTAGGTACCAGGCACGGTGCCAAGTAATCCATATTTTATTGTATTTATTCCTCGTAACAACCTTCCTGAATCAAAGTTTTTTGAGTTCAGAAAGGTAATCTCTTTGATTCTGAACTCCCTAAGCCACTGTTGTGACAGGGAAGACATTGACTATTTTTTAACAAGACTTAGCGGATGATCCTTCAACTCTTAAAAATAAATGCGAATGCTGATTTTGTGCTCCTTATGCCAAGAATTTTAGTGTATATTCTCATTTTAATCCTCATAATAATGCTATGAAAGAGATTGGATTATTATCCATTCTTATGTTAGAGTTCACTGCACTGAGACACAAAAGCAGGAAGTAACTTGTCCAAGGACACCCAGTTGGAAGAAAGAGGCAGAGCTGGGATTTGAACCCAGACAGCTCAGGCACTCCAACCCTATGCACTTAATACATAAGCTGTACTGCCTCTCACAGAGTGACAGCAGATCCCAACTATTTTTACCCATTTGAAAGTACAGCAACAGCTCTGACTTTAGGATACCTAGAAAGAGTACATTATAATTTAACAGTTATCTTGCTATTCTCTAAATAATTAACTCTTGGCCATTCTAAGTTGAAACTCTAATTTGAATTTCTGTTGCCCTAATGGGAACAAAATTGGATGATCTCTATTTTTTCTTAAGGAATGAACTTCATATTTTTAAAAAATTACCATTACCATCCTGAAGTACCTCTTTAATATCTTGATATTAATCTAAAGCTTTATTTAAAATTTTTGTCTTCCTGTGTTTCATTTCCCGTGTGTGATAAAAATTACATGTAGCCTATCAGGCTCAGAGAACACTTGGGAGAGGGGTCTTCCTCATACAAAGCTGAAAGCTAGTAACTCTTCAGCTCTGTAATGTCTGCTTCACGCCTGGTGGCTCAGAGACATCCCCAAGAGTCATAGGACGTGAAGCGGCTCTCACAGAACTTGAACTGGGAGTGTAATTAGGATTATACAACTTACGTGATTTGATATTCTTGACGATTTAACACTGAAAATGAAAATTGCTAAATTGACTGGAATCAAATGGCAAAATCAAGCCCTTGAAGGACGAGTAGACATTTAGGTTGACGTGGAGGAGTGGAAAGATGGAGGCTGGGCCTGAGGACGCCCGCTCTAGCAGACTCAGCTCCGTGAAGGCCTGGCCTGGCTAGAACAGGTCCATGCTCAGGACCTGTTCAGGAGGCATGGAGAAAGAGACTGAGCAAAGACCCTGGGGCCGATTATGTAAGTCCCTAATACTGGAATGAGAAATCTCAGCCTTCCTCATAAATATACCAAGTCTTGTTATAAAGTTCTTCACAGTAGGAAAAACCAACACACACAGGCTTAGGCAGTTCTGTCCCTTGGCGCTGTGCAGTGGCTCGTGGAGGGTGCCAGCTAGAGGAGAAGACAACTGAGATGGATTGTGGGTAAGGGAAAGCAATAAGGGGCTGCCCACAAATGGAATTAGTCCAGTTGAGGAGAAGGCCTGACTCGTGAGGGGAGAAGGCAGCATTGGCAGCACTTGGTGGCGGAGCGCTTCTGAGGGATGATGGCAAATATCTTACAGAGACTTGGGAAGAAAATGCTTTATGAACAGGGCAGGTCATTGGCCGTTGAGGTTTTGGAGATGAGTTCTCCAAAAGGGACGAAGCAGTACAGGTAACTAGGAATAGAAAAAATAGACAAGGTTCTGAAAGAGTTTATTCTTTTCCTGGAGGTGTTTTCTTGGGAGTTTTAAAATAAAATACATAGTTAGGTATCAAGCAGTTTAGTGGTGGGTCAGCTTAGACAGCCAGATGTTAGCTGCTGTGCCATTTGGTGTCGTGCATGGGAAAGTTACACAGTGAGATTGAAAGCCCGGCAAAGGTATCGCGCCCTGAGCACCAGTGGAAGGTACGTGGTGGTTTGGTGCAGTTCATTGAGGGGAATTGTGTGCTGCTGTTACTCCTGGTATTGGAGGTACTAAATGATGATTTTGGTAGCTTATGACACCGTAGGGAGCCACAATATGAACTTACTAATGGTTGGAAAGGCAGAAAATTCTGTAGCAAATAGAAAAAGATGCCAGTCTTTCAAGCCCCCATAATTTTTCATGTAATATTTTGTTCTCTAAAGATATACATATCTAATATAGTAATTTTTTTCTTTTAACCTTATTGCTTGGTGTATGTACTCACTGCCCATCTTAACTTCTTAGATAGGAAAGAGAAACTGATAATGATTTTTCTAGAGATACAAATACATGTAAAATATATAGGCACGTTTTCCAGAGCTCTGCCCCACCTCCTCAGTCAATCAGTAACTGCTGTTCTGGGGCAAAGGAGCAGGGACAAAATCATGAATGTCCAAGAAGACTTCAGAACCACCTGACATTATCACAAAATTATCTGTGCACATGCTCACACTCCCTCTCTCACTCACAGCTTTTCAATACTGTAAACCAAATCCACGTCAAGAGAACAGGTTGACACCAAAGAATGATGCTTAGAACTCTCACAAAGCAGTGTGGATTATTTCCATTTTGCCCTCAGGCTGGTCCTATTTGAATTTGTCAACTATAATGTTACATTTAAAAAAACATCGCTGTCCTCTGTGTACCATGTTGCTAATTAATGGTGAACTCTTATACGTCACATAGCAAAGAACAATCCTTAAGGAAGAGGAGGAAAGTATTTTCTCCTTACAGGTACAAAGCCTTTGGTCTTAAACCTCTGCGGAGTCTTCAAAGTCTTTAGTGGAGCCTTTAGCTCCACTAAATCACTGACATTTGACAAGGGGGTAGTGCATTTTTATAAAAAATGTTGTTTACTTTTCTAACAGTAAAAATGTGAAAGCAAAAGATGAAAGAATACAAATCTAGAAGGGCATCATGATTATCAATAAGAATGAAAAGTCACTTATAGCAAATCAGCTGAGCAGTAGGTGGTGCGAGGTTTTTAGGAAGTTTGATAAATTCACACTTAGATATAGCACTTTAGATACCATACAGGCTCCTTAAGTTCTTTTTGTTTGTTTCAGTGGGATCAAAATGATAGAATTTGGGGAAAAAAGAGCAAATACCTCCCCCTTCCTCTTAATCCCTTCTTATAGTTTATTTTTTTTTCCTCCAATTTGGGAGAAAGAACTAGGACTTAAGTTTGGCGATTGATACTACCCTCTTGGAAGCCACACAGACCACTTAATGATAGTTTAGTAAAAGGATACTTGGATGTCACCCAGCAATTTGAACCTTTACTATGAGAGATCTCCAGGAAGAAGCTGTATAATAAAGGCGTTACCGATACAGGTTGCAGTATCGTTTTTATGTAGAGGTATACAGAATGGCACTCCCCGCTCCGAGACTGAGCAAATAATAGAACGTCTGTTTCCTCTTCTATAAACAAAAGAAAATAAATCTTAAAAGAATCGGCCCTGCCCATCTCTGAGTTATGAAGATAAAATTTGTAACATATGTTTTAAACTGCTTTAGAAACAGTAAAGAATTGATTTAGAAACTTTACATTTAAAAAAGTTTGCCCCTTCTTAGGAAGTAATTTCTCTTGTTTCTCAATAAAATGTGGAATATTTAAATTGTATTATAGCTACTTTATGTACATGTTAAATATTTGATTTGAAGGGGAAAAAAGTAAAAATTATAGAAAAGCTTGTATTACTTGATGTGAGACTTGGAATTTTGACCTCCTTGTCACTGGTTTAGGTAGATTTATATTGTTCATGAGTGTTATACCAAAGGGCCATGGTGGGAAAGCCTTTGTATTTAAGACCAGGATTTAAATTTAATGTGCCTCAGTACAGAATCAAACAAAGAACAAAGATAGTTTTCACACTCTTTCTACATCTTAAACAATTCGGACGATCACAACTACTTTTTACTTCCATTTTTTCCCTTTAATTAACTGTACCAAGATTTCTAAAATATGTTGCATTCTCCTAACCCTCCTATTCTTATTGAATGACTTAATTGGAAAACCATTGCAGAATTAGTCTATGTTGACCATTTTTCACCTGGCCTGCACCGTAATATTTTCCCAGTTGAACCAGGCTCAGCAATTTGATATTGTTGGGATTACATAAGTCTAATTGTTTCGTTTTTATTATGTAATATACACTGAAATTACATTCAAAAAAGAATTGGAATTGTAACAGTATTAGTAGCCATTAATTAGAAATCTTAAAAGGCAGTGTTTTTAAAGGAGAATAGTTGAAGAAATTGTCATAGAAATGCCATTCCTAAGTGATATTAAACAAAAAATTCCTTCAAACAACCTTCCCTTTTAATTTGTTAAATTAAATGTACTTGTGATACATCTGATTAGGATTTATTTAAAGATCTTAAGTTGCTATCATTGGTGATACTTAAAATTCAAAATATTTATGTTGCATCTCTGAAATATTGAAAATAGATGACCTTTCCCTAATTTAACCAGCATCTCCCAGGACAGAGCTGTAAGAGTGACTAAGGTCAAATCTCACTGAGACACGTAAAACCAGGTTCTAAACTTCGAGAATCAAGCCAGGAGCAGGCACTGAGAAGACAAATGAAGAGGAAAAGAAACCAACAGGACTAGAGCCCATTTGGGATAAAGCAGTCGTTGGAAATGGAAGCACATCTCAGGTGCCCACAGGACAGAGGCAGCCACATTCATCCAATCTATTGAGCGCATCTATTGAGCACTTACTACCTACTGGGCACTAGGTGTGTGCCTCAGTCCATTCCCATTAACGAAAACGGGTGAGGATCACAGACAACCACAGTTGACTTCATGCTCAGCAGTGTGCATTTTTTTTTTCAATCATCTACCGTATCTTGAAAATTACCTTTAAAGCAGAATAATCATATTAAGCCTTAGGAATTAACTTTGTCTTTTTCAGTGAAGCAAATGCAAATTGTACAAAAATCAAATGAAACCAGGAAAGATTTCCCTTTTTACAAAGTTTCTCACTATTGAACTCAGTTCACTAGGCAGAAAATTAGGGTTTTCAGATACTGATAGCTATTTTCTTTATCAGGCTAAGTTGTAATTTATAGTAATGACCCACAGGGAGGAGATGTGAGCAAAAAAAAAATTATTTTAGTGGGAAAAATTAACCTCTATGGAGCCATTAACACATTCCGTGTAAAACCAGAATATTATTGCATTTTTTAAATTACTTGAAAAATTGAGCAAATTATATATTTCCTGTAGTGAGGGAGCACACTGAAGTATAACATGAAAGTATGTTCCTTCCTTTATGTAGGAAAACAGAGTAGGCTTCTGTTTTGTCTTTCCCATAACTTACCATTATGTAAGTGCCAATTATGCTTTTTTTTCTTTTTTCTTTGTATTTTTTTTACTATCAAATATGACCTGAACTTACATTATAAGAAGGAATAGTAATAAAAATAATGCTAATACACATTAATAAAAACCACTGTTTTTATAAGAGAGTAGATTAAGAAATACTTATAAAATACCATTATGAAATGGTTCTAGATGTAAAATTCCTTCAAACAACTTTCCCTTTAAAAATTTTAAAATTAAATATACCCCTAACATACCTGATTAGGATTTGGAGATCCTCAGTTGCTAATTGGACTAGAAGAAGAATGTGATTTCGGATATTTGTGGATGCGATACCTTCAATAAGTCTTTTAAATCCTTAACTCTGTGTTAAATTTTTTTATAGTTACTGAAATATGTTTTAGATTAAGTTGAAAATTAGTAAACATTTTCACCTTGTAAATAATTTTTCCTTTAGTAATTTCATTATGACATAATTCTACTATATATTATAGGTGATTTGGATTTTTTATTCCTTTAGAAAAAACAGTTATTAAAGAAAATATTGTTACACAGAAGGGTGTGTACCTGAGATGTAATCACACTGCCTATTGTAGACCAGTCTTCTTTTAAAATAGAAATTGCCTCATGTAGACTCCTGGAAAGGGCGTTCTGCTTTCTTACACATCCTCTGACCAGAGGACACCAACCATTTTCTTACAGTTAGGTTTCTAGAACATATTGCATATACCTGTTCATTCTTATTGAATGGGTAATTAAGAAATCAATGGGGAAATTAATCCCAGGCAAGGATTTATTTTATATTACACAGGTAAATCATAGGATAAGTGTTCTTCCAACTGTCGAAGCTTATATTAAAATCATATAATAATTCTGTCATCTATAAAGTAGATCATAATTCCTTTTCTTCAAACTTTTCATAGAAGATAATATTTTCAGATTCAGTCTAATAAAGCTTAATGTCTAAAGGTTCTGTTTGACATATGCTTTTTCTTCATTTTAATTGCAATTGAGACTAGATGACAGCGTCTCATTTTCTAGATTCAATTTAGATGTACTGGGTCCTAAGAATCATAACCTTAGGAGGCTGTGTTCAAATTCTAGTGTCACCATTTATAGCATTCATCACAGTTAACATTCATCAAATGCTACTGTGAGGCAGGCACCGAAACGGACATTCCATGGTTTTATTTCCATACAGTTTCTATAGGAGTTAAGCGGTGTTCTAATTTTCGATGAGGAAATTAGAGAAGGGAAGCAATTTTTCCATAGTCACACAGTGAAGCACAGAGCTAGGAATTGTATGCAGGTCTTTCTAACTTCAAAGTGTCCTTTATTTTATTTCACTATATAATACCACTGGCTCTAGGACCTTGGGCAAGATACCCAGCCTCTCCCAACTTCTTAACCGTATAATTAAGATTGGGTGACACTTAGCTTATCATGGTGTTTCAGTGATTGGAGATGATGTATGCCAAGTACCTGGCACATTGTAGACATTAAATAAATGATAGCTATTCACTGTGCTCTTTTTACTTATCAAACTGGACATATACCACATAATATGCAAAGCTTTCTAGGTGATTATTTAATAGAATGATATGTAAAATGTCAGGGGAACGATAATTTTGTATGTCAGATTCCAACACCACCCGGTCCCCCAAGTACTAAATATAAAAATGTATATTTGAAACCAATAAGGGGCTTCTATAAACCCTGGTGAGGGGAGAAAAAAACACCTTTGAAATTGAATGTAGACCTAAGGCAAGCAGCTTTTCCAATTGTTCAAATAGCTCTGTTTTATTATCAAATAGGCTGATGGATGACATTAAAAGCTATAATACTATTTTGTAGAAGAGATTCACTGCATGATATGAGATGTGGGCACAGATCAAAAGTCCTAAACTGTAATTTTTCTAAAAGGAGTAATTTAAATTCTGACTTGAAACAATGTTACCAAAATTCTGACCATGGAGACCTAATATGGAAATAGCCTTTAAAAAACTTTCAGAAGGAAGGGAAGGGAATGTAATAACCGATTAAAAAAAAAAAAAGAAGAAGTATTAGGCAGTTCTTCTCCCTTCAAGAACAGGTCTTTAGTAAGCAGATTACACTGGCAGCTGGTAGTAACATAAGTTAAGACCCCGTGGGCTTGCTCTTGGAAGAAATGCACAGTGAAACTACCTCCATTTCTTTACATCCAATCATGATAACATGTGGTCATACCAGTAAATGGTTGCAGATAGGTGACTTAGGCAAGTTCTCACGGCTACTAAATGACAAAACTTAGACTCAAACCTGAGTTTGACTTCAGACAGAGCCATTGCTGTACCTTGACAAAGTAGCTAAAACTTTGAGTGTGGCATATTGGAGAAAAGTGGAGGGAGGGAGAGCCCCTTGGTTAAAAATTTTAAATTGCCACCAATTTACGTTGTCCAAAATATATACTTTTAAACTTCTAGTAGTTTTCCCTAGAAATACTTGGGACGCACGCCCCCTCACCCCAAAACCTATAGCTGATCCCGTAGACACCAATATGCAAACTAAGATTAAGCAAGTACTGTTTATGAGGATGGCTTTTGCGCTGGCTTTTTAAACAAAAGGGAGTCCATAAATGTCTCGGGAGAAGACTGTTGGCACCACCTGTTGAAGTGGTTGTTTTGTCAGGAGTTAACTGCCATCTCCACCTATGTGTGAGCCGGCCCCGCTGGTGCATGCGAGCCAGAATTTACTGTGATATAAACTCACTCTCACGTAAATGATTGTCCCTCCAACCAACCTGTCTTAGTACATAATGCCCCTTGTAAATGATCTAAGCACAGGAAACTTACCAGGTGCAGAAATCATGGCAGTCATCAGAGGGCACTTTTCTTTAATAAAGTGGCACCAAAGTCATTCTTGGCACAATGTCGAAATCAACAGATGATTCGCTTTCCAAGAGTGCCAAATGCTCTGTACTATGGTAAGATGTCGGAAGGCTCCATGTTTTCGATCTGTGAATGTGTTACCGTATATATCGTTTACAGCAGGTGGCAGGAAGCTGGTCACAAGCACTGTTCCAAGGTATCTGAGTGCAGCCCATTTAAAGAAAGCCCTGTGGAAATCTGTACTTGTTAAAATGAAAATTGTATAAATGAGTCTTTAAGTGGTATATGTTACTCCTCAGTATATAAGGAGGTGCCATGGAGCCCTTTGAAACCCAGGAAATCAAATATGGTCTCAGATAAAACTCAGACAACATCATAAGTGGATACTGGAAACCCTTTTAAAAACTAATTGTTGAGGCAGTTAAATAAAGTACAATTAACTTTGATCTGAATTGGTTTTTGTAACAATAAATAGCATATTAGCGGTACTAGAGGAGACCCTATTTATTATATGACGGTCTTTCCCAAAGTGATAGAAGTTAAAGGTAGAAGCCTTTAATAGCCAACTACCTCTTTTATTAAAATAAACAATAATCTTAAGTATGAAGAAATCCTGCCACCTAAAATGGTAACATTCTTGCGACCAATTAATGCTCCTACTTTTATTAGAATCATTTTAATAGTATTTCTTTGTGCTTTGTTAGTCTCATTGAGTATACACAAAATTTTTCATTTGACAAAATGTCTTGGAAAATGTTTGAAGCTTAATGTGACAACAATTCACTCACTCATGCCTCAGTTTCTTATGTGTACAAACTGTTTCTCTTTACTTTATAACAGATTTGTAAACTTCTTACCCTAAAGGACAGCTGATTTAATGATAACCCTGCATTGGTTAACTTGTTTTCTAATAAGTAGTCTTTTCCTCTGCTTGTATAAGAAAATATTTGCTGTAAAATTGTAGAGAAAAAGAATGATAAAGACAGAGAAATTACCTATCCTTTAAGCATAACAGATAATTAGATGAGTTAATTGTGTTGTGCTGTTCGCTTTACTTGTCCAGTAAATTCAGGGCCCACATAAATAAAAAAAATATATGTACTATGGACCCTTCCCACGTGGAACTGGCAGTCCCTGGAGAGTGCTTCTCAGAAGATACATTATATATATATACATTCTTACAATTGCTGCACTTGATAGGTTTCTAGACTGACTTCTGAATCAAATGAGGATCTTAATTTTAAATAATAATTCGCATTTCTACCAGTAGTACGTTTGAGTACCCTTACTCTATCCCTACCAACAGTGGGTGCTGCCACACTTTTTACTATATGCCAGTTTGGTAAATGTATATGATTGTTGCAGCCTTAAATGGTAGTAAAATACAAATAACATTTAGCATCTTAACCATTTTTAAGTGTACAGTTCAGTGGCATTAAGTACATTCATATTTTTATGCAACTATTACCACCATCCATCTCCAGAACTTTTTTCGTTTTGCAAAACTGAAACTCTGTATCCATTAAATATTGTACTGACTCCTCACTCTTCCTTCCCTCAGCCCCTGGCAACCACCATTCCGCTTTCTGTCCCTATGAATTTGACTAGGTAGTGGATGTAAGTGAAATCGTAATGATATTTATCCTTTTTTGGTTGACTTGTTTGCTTAGCATAATGTCCTCAAACATTTTTTTTTATTCTGAAAAATTCCTTAAGATATGATTTGCTGTAGTAGTTCAATGATGAAAATCTGTACTTTAATAGCATCCATGTATTCATAATCATGAAATGTTTATTGATCATCCCCTGGGTACCAGGCACTGTTCTTGGCACTGTGGGCGCAGTTTTCCACTGCCCTCACAGAGAATAAATTCTAGTGGAGAAGACAGGTAATTTACAAATAAGCAAATAGGTAAAATAAAAGGTGGGGGGGAGGAAAAGGTGATAAGGTAGAGTAATTGGAGTGCAGGACAATAGTTATCTTCATCTGGAGATGCTGGGTAGAGAAAGTATGAGATGGAAGGGAGCTCAAAGTGTGCCCTGGGCACGGTGCAAAGGCCCTGAGGCAGGAGGGAGACTAGATGATGGAGGAATATGTCTTGGCCAGTGTGGCATGAGAGAGGATAAAAGGGAGATGAAAAGAGAGTGATGTTACAGTTAGAGGAGGTGGGTGGGGCCAGGTCATGTAGGACCTCAAAGACCATTGTAAGGAGGTTGGATTTAATTTTTTTAAAGGCATTTGGACGTGAACCATGGAGTGATTTTCACCCTTCATCACTTCATCCTAACAATAAATTTGGAAGAAGTGAGAAAAATTACGAAGGATCCACTCTGCCATGCATAGCACTTAGCGGCTTTGCATTTCCTCCCATTTTATAGGTGAGGTCACTAAGGCCTCACTGCAGCAAGGATCAGCAGATATGTCTCTTTGCTCCTAGACCTCCAGTCTTAAATGATAGGAGTGGATGGAAAAAGTGTTTTGGAAAGTGGGGCCCAGTAGATACTACATCAGGAACAGCTCTGTTCCTGCGACGGGAGCTGTAGGTGTTAGGTTACAAGTCCATCATCTATTGCCGCTTCACCTCACGCCAACCCAACTTGTCTCTGTACGTTCCCTCCTTGGCCCCTGGGCATTCTGGCTTGAACCTGATGAAACTCGCATCTCCTAGCAGTGGGAGCCTCCTGCAGCCCTAGACTGGCTGCTTCTGCCATGAGAAAAACATCTGTATGTTCTGATATCTTTATGGTATACGGCAGATGGAATGTTATATGAAATACTCAACCCACTCTGTCCAGTGTGGTAGCTACCAGCCACATGTGGCTTTTGAACACTTGAAATATGGCTAGTCCAAGAGATGTACTGTAAGCGTAAAATACACACTGGATTTTGAAGACTTGTATGAAAAAAATGTAAAATATCTCTAATTTTTGAAGTAACTGCATCTTACATTAACAATCTTCTGGCTAAGTTGGGTTTAATAAAAGATACTGTAAAGTTAATTTCACCTGTTAATTTTTCCTTTTTAATGTGGCTACCAGGAAACTGAAAATATTTACCTCTATGCCCTTCTCTACTGTCATTCGCTTCCCTTGCCCCCAGCACACGTGGGTACACGCGTACCCGCGTGTGCACACACCCCACACCCTCCTGCTGTGCCCTCCCAGCACGCCGTCCTGTGTGTACTAACCGGACCCCACCCTTGTGGAAGAAGAGGAGGGGAGGAAACCAGATCCCATTACGACGTCTTCTCTGGAGCTTCCGAGCTTCCACCATTGAGGAAAAAACTTGAAAATTTGTCCACAGAAGCTTTGAAAAGGTCCCATTCTCCCAAACAGTGGAGAGTCTCTCCGCTCACGCCTCATTTTTCATGCGGTGTTTTCTTCATCTACCTGCCAAGAAGCTCATGAAATGTTTTTAGAAACTGTGGGCCTCACGCAGCTTCTTCCAGCCAGACATATTAAGCTAACTGTTAGCAAGTTTTAAGCATTGTGCCTTCTGGTGGCCTCGTGCCACTTCCTAACAGCTCACCAGTTGCCCGTCCTCTGTGTCCTTGTAGTTGTCACGGTACTTTTAACATATTAGAGACTTGGGGAGTGCAGAGGATGCCTGACATTGCCTGTTTAATTGTGGCTTTGCTCTCAGACAGCCTGCGCCAGGGGCAGACGCGGATACCCCCAGACGGCGGGTGGGTGACCGAGAGTGTGAAGCAACAAGAGGAGGAAGGGCAGGTCCGGCGCTGAACCGAAGACTCAGGCCTTGCATCGGGCCTGCAGATACACCCAGGGTTGCAGACCGTGTCGGCCAAACTCAGCTCGCCAGTCTGAGACCCAGCCTTCTTTGAATGGCCCGTGACGTTTAATTACGTTGCAGACACGTCACCTGGAGTCACTGTGTAGCGAGGGTGGCTCTGGAAAGCGGGTGAGCCCGCAGGGCGTGCACACGTCCACGGGGCTTTGCTCTCCAGGTTCCTCCGAATTGTTCAGCGTTACACGTTAGCTGTGGAGCCCGCCCGCGTCTCTCTCGCTCCGTCACTTTCCACTCATGCCTCGGAGTCTCTTCTCCAGCTGTACTTAGCTGGAAAGTGCCAGTCCCTCCCGTCTGTCTAGCTGGCTGCCCGTCCCACCTGCCGGCCGTTGTACCCGGAGTTCTCTCTTCGATTCCTCTCTCCTCCGCCTCCACTTCAGCCAGCTCCTCCTAGAACCTCAGTACTCGGTCTAGAGTACCTCGCCTCCGGGAAGCTCCCTCGACTCCTGTGTGTCCCGTGGCACCTGAACGTGCCCCATCACAGGTTTTAACATACTCTGTTAAAATTTCCTCTCTATGTCTTCCCACTGGGCTGCTGAGAGCAGGACTCCTTTATTCCTGCAAGTCACTCAGTAGCCAGTGCAGTGTAGGTGAATGGATGAATGAGTGAGCTGTAAACCCAAATACCAGAGTCTCCTCAGAGTCATATGTAGATGCTGGACAGTTGTTGAATGTCTGTCTTATATCAGATCTTAGAGAATATAATATTTAAAAATTTATTTTTTATTTTTATTTTTTTTGAGACAGAGTCTGGCTCTGTTGCCCCGGGTAGAGTGAGTGCCATGGCGTCAGCCTAGCTCACAGCAACCTCAAACTCCTGGGCTCAAGCGATCCTTCTGCCTCACCCTCCCAAGTACCTGGGACTACAGGCATGTGCCACCATGCCCAGCTAATTTTTTCTATGTATGTTTGTAGTTGTCCAGATAATTTCTTTCTATTTTTAGTAGAGACAGGATCTCATTCTTGCTCAGGCTGGTCTCCTGAGCTCAAATGATCCTCTTGCCTCAGCCTCCCAGAGTGCTAGGAATATTTAAAAATTTAATAGAGAAAAACAGAGACTTCTCATCTTCTGAACTAGGTCTTGGTAGTGCACTGTAATTCAACATTTAATGATAGTCTTTTGATGCAATTTATATCTACTATTTTTAAATTGTTCTTATACTTTTGATGGCTTCAGTTCCATTTCTGCGTTGGTTTCTCTGACCTCTCCTTTGTCTGGCAAAAGGACAATTTTTTGTTGCCTGCTTGAGTCATAGTGATTTTCTCAAATGTTTCCCCTTCTTACAGATGATATTAAGAAACTAAAGTCATTTTTGTCTTATAGGATCAATCCAACAGTAAAATTCATCTAAGGGAAACACAGTTTTGTCTTTGGGAAACAAATATCAGAGACAAATTTGAGTGTCATTTCCGTCTGTGATTACATAGTCTTTCCTTTTAAGGGCTTCTTAAGCAAGGATGCCTGAAAAAAAGATATTTTTGCAAATAGAGTTTCTAATTTTAAGTAAAAATATAAAATAGTAGTAATAGTAGTGATGAATTAGGAAAAAGGAAGTGTATTTGACAGTGTCCTCAGATGGTTTGCTCTAAATAATTAGTAGAAAAGTTATATTGATATTTCTCATTTGAGATCCTCAGAATGTTTCTAAATTTCTCCTTGCAATTTCTCCTTTCAATATCTTATATAATTGGAATAAACTGCCAGAACAGATATTTAAGCTGATGTCATCTTAGTCTCAGAGTATTTAAATGAATGATGTTAATAGTTTTGGAAGCTCATTCAGAAATAGTTTTAGCTTGTATATCACTTGTTTTTGAGAAGCAAATTCACGTTGCCGCTATTCACCTTTCATAAACCATTTAACTTTATGCCGTGAATTTTATTCTGTAATTTAATTTTTAAATGTAAATCATTTTGGCTTCTGCATTAAAAAAAACAACCAAAAAATATTCCATTTTGTTTTTGGGCAGTGCTCCAACTTACACAGTTATTAAAATTCTGCAGAATGTAAATTCATTTAGTCGGACTAGTAAGTTCATACAATTGTGCCATATTTCATTATAATCTTTTTACTAAAGTGGAAAATCCTTCTGGTTTATAAATTTCAGCTGTTTTTGATTTTTTAGTTTGATTTGTGTTTTAACATTCATGGCTATAAGTGCTACTGGGAATTTTAATGATGACATTTTTAGTGTGAAGAGACCTTAAAGGGAATTGAAATGTTATTTAAATTTTGAATGACATAAATGATATTAATGGTTTGGGGGAGCACCTCCAGGTTAACTTTTTCCATTTTGGATTTCTAATGTAGGTATATAATCTGAGTCTCAAAACTGTTGTTGGTATTTTATAGTGATAATGGTTTGGGGCAATGTATCTTAAACAATTATATTATCCAATTGGGAACAATAATATGTCTTTCATGGAATTTTGTTTTCAAAATTTGACAGTTTGATGATTGTCATAATTCTCACTTGATAAATTATACTATATTCAGTATTTAAGTTCATAGTTTAGCGATATATAAAGATAAGGATGTTAATGGTACAAAGGTAAAATATTATTGCATCTCAAGGAATGGGATTATAAAAGAGATTCCTTTAGCTTCTCCTTTACTGATGACTACAGCTTTCCAAAAGTAGAAGATTGAGAATAACTGTTAAAGGATTAATTACTTAAACCTTCTGAAGAATTGGGAACTACAGCTAAACCCCATTAATCTTAAATGTGTTTGTACTGCTTTGTTTATAACTTGAGTGATCTTGTGTCCTGGTTAGTCTGGGATAGTTTGGGTTTATACCTGTAATTTTTAATAGCACCTCCTTTCACACTCAAAAGTGTTTAGATAATAGATTCTAATGATTATACTATGTATGATACATTCTTAATTATGACCACGAGTGTCCAGCTATATACTTTCCCAAAAGCACTTGATTTTTTAAAATGCTCAAAACAGTGAAATATGAGCATTATTACTGATTTTAAATTCATATATACTTTATTTATGGCATGCCTAAACCTTCAAACAAAAGTTTTCTGAGCTTTTTTTTAATGTAAGGGATATCAATTGCTAGTTACGTATTTTAGTTGTTATCTATTAACACTATTATATATCAATGATATGTGCCCAAAATGAATTATTCTAATGCCATCTTTTTACTCATATGAAAAGCCTATAGGATTTCATTAGAAAAATTAATTTTTCTTTTTCAGTTGAGGTTGGAAATTTGAAAACTAGAGCACAAATGCTGGTTTCTAGAGCTGACACTGAAGTAACACAGAAAGACTCGTACACAAACATCAGAAGCATTGTTATCTGGAGGGGATAACTCACCCGATGCTCTAAAACCTGAGTAGAAATGATAGCAAAACGGCAATAAAGTTGGTTTACCTGAGCGTAGAGTCCTATTCAGGCCCACTTCCGTGTATTCAGTTTTTTCCCCATTTCCTCAGAAAAGTGAAAGATAAGTTATAATTCTGCTGTTCCCCAGGGGCCTTAGGATGGAGGGTGGGAGTCCTTCCTGGAGCTGCCCTGGCCCAGCCTTGGAAACCCGGAAGAGTCAATTCAGATCTCGGATTTGCCTGCTGCTGCTGGCATGGGCCGTCTGCTAAGGGAGAAGTTATATGGAAAAGGGGAAAAAAAGTGTGTATTTCTTCCTCTCAACTGGCAAGAAAGAAATATGTCAGTAAAGATGGAGGAAAAAAGATAATTTTAGTCACAAAAATCTAGTTGCTGATAAATAGTGTTTCTTTTTAGAATTATTGGAATTTGAAGAAGAGAAAAATAGACATGGTCCTAAGGCATGGTTAAGCTGTTGTGCTAAACATTTTCTTTAAATAGAACCTTGTTTCACAACAAAAAAATAAATAAAAGAGACTCCTCTCTCAACACAAATGTTTCCCATTAAATCATTATTTCTGTGACTGTACAATTATGTAAACTTACTAAAACTCAGTGGACTGTACCCTTACAATGGGTGAACTGTATGGATATTAAGTATAGCTCAATAAAGCAGTTAAAACTGAAAAAAAATAAAGATTTCTAAGAGGTTGTGTTATAGCTTTAAACTTCAAAAAAAAAAGTCCACTGAGCCATTCTACTTTTAATTCTTATATTTTAAAAAAGCTTTTTAAACTTTATTGTGGAGAATTTTACAAACACACAAAAGTAGACAAAATAGTATAATGAACCCTCACTTATCCGTGACCCAGCCTCTACGTCATCAGTATATCCCTTTTTCTGCTTCATTGGATTATTTTAAGACACATCCCAGGCATCCATAAATTCTTCAATGTAGTTCTTTAAGAGATAGGACTCTTTAAAAAAAAAAAATAAGAAATTATAATTGTCACTTAAAATTTTTAAACATAATTATTACTAGAAGTATAATCATTGAAAGTTTCCTTCGTATCACCTCATAAATGTCTTTTTATAATTGTTCAAATCAGAAACCAAGCTCCAAAAATTTTAATATAAACGGCATATAACAAGGACCTTCCTTTAATCAGAAGTTGTAATTGTAAATATGATTCATTGACTATACCAAAGCCCTTGTGAATATTTTTGTGATATAATATCATAAAACAGATACAATTTAGTGCGAAACCCTGCGAAAATATTTTCATGTTTAGCAGATCTTTCTAGTTTAAGTTTTAAAATTATTGGTTATATGTCACCTTCCTATCATCTAGCGGAGAGAAACTGAACATACGGGTACAGTGTATTTGGTAGGTAGAATGCTGCATGTTAGGACTCTTGACTTCAGTGACAGAAACCAAACTTGTGTGTGGAAATTGCTTTTGGGAGATTGCTTGTGGGTCATGGTCCATGCCATCATTATGGAGTATATTGGCCACTTATTTCAAATAATCTGTAGATACAGGCATACCTTGTTTTTATTGCACTTTGCTTTATTGTGCCCTGCAAATATTGCATTTTTTACAAATCAAAGGGTTGTGGCAACCCTGCATTGAGCAAGTCTATATTGGCACCATTTTTCCAACATGTGCTCACTTTGTTTCTCTGTCACATTTTGGTAATTCTTGCAATATTTCAGACTTTTTCATTATTATCTGTCATGATCTGTGTTCTTTGATGTTCCTATTGTAATTGGTTTGAGGGTGCCACAAACCACACCTATATATGACAGCAGACTTATCTGATAAACTTTGCATGTACTCTGACTGTTCTACCATCTCTCTCCCTCTTCTCTGGCCTCCCTAGTCCCTGAGATGCAATAATATTAAAATTAGGCCAATTAACCTGACAGTGGTCTCTAAGTGTTCATGTGAAAGGTAGAGTCCAGCATCTCTCACTTGCAATGAAAAGGTAGAAATGATTAAGCCTAGTGGGAAAGGCATGTCAACAGCAAGGACAAGGTGAAAGCTAGGCCACTTGTGCCAGACAGTTGGCCATGCTGTGAATGCAAAGGAATAGTTCTTGAAGAAAATTGAAAGTGCTGCTCCAGCGAACACATGAATGATAAGAAAACAAAACAGCCTTATTGCCGATATGGAGAAAGTTTTAGTGGTTTGGACAGAACATCAACCCAGCCACAACATTCCTTTAAGCCAAAGCCTAATCTAGAGCAAGGCCCATCTCTCTTCAGTTCTGTGAAGACTGAGAGCAGTGAGGAAGCTGCAAACGAAAAGTTGGAAGCTAGCAGGGGCTGGTTTATGAGGTTTAAGGAAAGAAGCCATCTCCATGACATAAAAATGCAAGGTGAGATAGCAAGTGCTGATGTAAAAGCTGTGGCAGGTTATCCAGATCTACCTGAGATCATTGATGAAGGCGGTTACACTAAACAACAGGTTTTCAGTGTAGACAAAACAGTCTTCTATTGGAAGAAGATGCCATCTAGAACTTTTATAGCTAGAAAGGAGAAGTCAATGCCTGGCTTCAAAGCATCAAAGGACAGGCTGACTCTCTCATTAGGGGCTAATGCAGCTGGTGACTTTATGTTACAGCCAGTTCTCATTTGCCATTCTGAAAATCTTAGAGCCATTAGGAATGATGCTAAATCTACTTTGCCTGTGCTCCATAAATGCAACAACATAGCCTGGATGACAGCACATCTGTTTACAGCGTGGTTTACTGAATATTTTAAGCTCCCTGTTGAGACCAACTGCTCAGAAGAAAAGATTCCTTTCAACATATTACTGCTCTTTGACAGTGAACCTGGTCACCCAAGAGCTCTCATGGAGATGTACAAGGAGATTCATGCTGTTCTTGTGCCCGCTAACACAGCATCCATTCTGCAGCCCATGGGTCAAGGAGTCATTTTGGTTTTCAAGTCCTTTTATTTAAGACGTACACTTCCTAAGGCTATAGCTACCATAAATAGTGATTCCTGTGGTGGATCCAAACAAAGTACGTTGAAAACTTCTGGCAAGAATTCACCATTCTACATATCATTAAGAATGTTTGTCATTTATGAGAGGAGATCAAAATATCAACATTAATAGGCGTTTGGAAGAAGTTGATTCCAG
>CAUYSK010061282.1:0-24149 GCA_963575035.1 Avahi laniger | reverse complement strand
CCTGTCTCTACTAAAAATAGAAAGAAATTAATTGGATAACTAAAAATATATAGAAAAAATTAGCCGGGCATGGTGGTGCATGCCTGTAGTCCCAGCTACTCGGGAGGCTGAGGCAGAAAGATTGCTTGAGCCCAGGAGTTTCAGGCTGCTGTGAGCTAGGATGACGCCATGGCACTCACTCTAGCCCAGGTATCACAGTGAGACTCTGTCTCAAAAAAAAAAAAAGAGAGACTATAGATAACACATATGTACTGTATTCATGAAATTATATAAACTTAAGAGGGGGAAGGGAAGATGTAGGGTAGAGATTGGAAAACGTGTCAAAACATTTTACATAGAAAAGAATCAAAATATGTACATTCTTGACTTAAGCAGAAAAAAATAACATATAACAAATACTTTTGAATAACTTAAGGCTAACCACCAGCTGAATTAAAACAGGATTAAAATTTCCTAAATGATTAGAAAAGAGGAAAACATTTTTTAAAGCTATACTTCATATTCAAAAGAAGAAATCTTAGAAAATAAGCAGTAGTTGACATGATTACACAAAGATAACATAAGAAGATTACAGAAAAAACACAACACTTTTAATAATAAGTAAAATTGGTTTAAAATTTCTTATTGAAAGTCAAAGATTCAGATTTTATTAAAAAAAAATCACAATCCAGTGATTTTGCTATTTACAAATTTATTTGAAGTCAAACAAGCCTATTTTTAAATCCAGGCCCTGCCATGTACTGGCTCTGTGATTTAGGAACGTCTCTGAACATCTCTGTAACTCAGTCTTTTCATCTATAATAATGAAAATGAAATGCTCACTTTATATGATGGTCAAAGGATTAAATGAGATCAAATAAGTGTCAGAGCCTCCTATTGCACAAATGTCAATGTATTTTCACATTCAAAGTAGCACAATCCAGGATTCAAAAGCAATTTCATTTTTCTTTGCACTTCCTGAACAACATAAAAGAAACTCTACTTAGAACTTAAAAAATGACTTCCTAAAATTCACGTTTCTCAGAGCCTGTAGCTTCTCTAGAGTTCTCATCCAAATCCCTCACAAGATTACACTTTTGCCAAATTCTCCTCAGTATCGCTGCCTATACCAGCTCCTGTTTTCTTGTTCCTTCCCCACTTTCCTCCTGAACCTTGTAGTCTTTACTCTCCCTACTGACTTTCCTGACCTGGCTTTATAAATCATAAGAACCTGGCCACAAATTCAGATCTCTTCTCACAGGAAAGATGAAGACAGAAGTTGCATTGACTAAGAAGCAGAGAAAAAAAAGGAAGTAAAATTGGAATTATGTTTTAATAAATTTTATCTCCATCAGATATGTTAAATGCCTTACTCATAATAAATACTTAATAAATACAATTTCCCTTCTCAGTGACTCCCAACGTTTCAATGCTTAGCCCTTGTTTTTGATATATCTTCCATAAATAAAAATACTTATTTAATCCCTGAACATAAAATTTCTCAACACTCTCTTTCTGACTCTACCAAATTAGCAATCTGAAAATGGGCACTGATTCACAGGAAAAGGACTGCTGTTTTAAAGCAAACCTAGGATTCAGATAAATTTAAAATCCATATTGTAATATGAATAATCACCTCCTAAAGTCTCTATTCTATGCCTGATTTTTTTCATTGCATTTTCTCAAAGCAAGGCACACCTGCACCCTTACCATCCTCAAGGGGTTCAGAGGGAAACTAGACCCCACAAAAGACCCCCTTGGTTGTTCCAACCTTTCTGACAGTAAGATTTTTTTCTCCTGACATTTTAGAAGTGTTATTAAAACTCACTGGATTCTTGGGATTTGGAGAGGGAAGAAAAGAAACAACTGAAACCTTGATTTTCCTCCCCTGGATATCATGTTTGTTTTGACATGTGGGTGTGGTGTGCTTTTCTGGCAGTGACTGCACAAATTCAACCCTGGGTGTCTACAGGACACAGCACAGCCATGTCTCGGTTGCTTGGACAAGGAGTATTACTTTTCTTTCTGCAGGTCATTCACACACAGCTGCTAGACTCAGGTGTCATAGCACCAAGTTGCTTTGCTCTTTCATTAAGATCTTAAGCTACATGCTTATGTGTCTGATAACAAAAAGCAGGGAGAGGGACTAGTTAGAAGTTTAATGTAGTGACGGATATGAACTTTCATGGTCATAGATCTGTAGGAGGGTACAGATTGCAAGTTTGTGACCCTTTGGACTAGACACCAGTATTCTTTTATGACATGTTTCTAAGTGAGTGTCAGGATACCATCATTTCTGCCGCTTCTTTCTTTTTATTCTGTAGTTCACGCTGCTTGATATTTCAATGGGAGGTCTTCTTAGACAGCTTTGAAAGTTTGAGGTTCCATCTCTCATTTATCTTGGCACTTTGTTTAGATGAATGACATGTGTTTTTTGTTACAGACTTTCTTCTGTTGAAATGAGTTCTAACCTTTTTTCTCCCGCGGTGACCATTATTCCTGTCATGGATTTTTCTGGTTCAGTCATATACAATGAACTATTTGGAGTTCATGCATTCATCACCTTATTTCATACCTCTATACCTTTGCAGGTGCTGTTCCCTCCACCTGGAATTTCTTTTCTTCATTTCATTTAGCTATTGCCTACCTGTTCCTCAAAACTGAAGTGTCTGTCACTTCTTCCCAGAAATACCCCTTGACTCTCCGATTGTGTTTTCTTAGTAGCTTGTACATAGCACTATCATTTTTAAAACCAATATTTGCTGAGCACTTACTGAGTGAATAAGCATGTAACCGCTATCAGTTCACTTAATCCTCATGACAATTTTATGTTATAAGAACTATCACTTATAATCATTTTACCGACAAGAAAGAGAAGTGTAGAAACATTAAAGAACTTGCCCCAGGCCAAGTTGCTCAAGGATGGTGAGGTCCAAATTCAAGTCCAAGTCTATCTGACTTCAAAACCTGTTCTCTTTAGCTCTAGCTTGTTCTATCTTTTCTATAATAAAAGTGTATTTGCTGATATACTTTAATTATGGGTATACTTTCCTGTTTCCCCCATTAGTTTGAAAGTTCCTTGAGGTCAAATCTAAACTCTTATTCATGTTTGTAACTTCAGTATATACTAACAAAGTGTCTAGCATAGCTCAAATGCTCAAAAAAAAAAAAGTTGTTGAATAAATGAGAAAGGGGGTCTCTCTTCTGTTACTTTGCATGTTTGGCTTACATCAGAATGCCTCTTTTCTCAGGGAAATTGAAACTCAGCTTCACCAGGTCAGACCATACCATATGCTAGTGAGGAAAAGCAGAAGGAATCCAAGGCCACCGGTATATTGGCAGCTCTGAGTGGGGTGAGCAGGAAAAACAATGTGTAAGTGCACAGGGATGCCAAGCTCCAGGGATGAATTAGTTTGTGCAGCTGGGAGCCAGTGGCAGCCAGCCCACCAATTTCACATAGGAAGCAGTCATCAATAGAGCAACACGCACCAAGGGCAGGAGAAAGATACCCTGTGAAACCAAAAGCTCGTGAGGAAATTCCAAGTTAAGTCCAAATAAAGGACAAAATGGCATAGATAAGATGAAAGGCAGCATCAACTTCAATACTGGTGTTCCACAGCTACAGGGTATGCCCAAGCATCCATTTGCAGAAATCCAAATACCCTACAGTTAGGACTTGGCAGTGACTCCTAGAGAAACAGAGAAATAGGTTTTATTTAGAAAAAGTATACCAAGGAAATAAAGGAGCTAGACTCATAGAAGAACTATGTGGAGATACACCTAAACAGTTTCGGACCCCAAACTCATTTAATGAATGAAGCAGTGGATAAAAGCAATCATGTGAGATAATAAACAGATAGGGTGATGTATTAACTGTCCCACTGAAAGTAACAGGCTGGGGATTTGCATTGGGAAAATAGGATTGCTAGTGAAATCTATGATGACAGGAGGAGAGGGTTACATATTTTCAGGAATTTTGAATGTAGGGATAAAAGAGGTTATGTGCTTTATGTCTAGCTGGAGAAGTCATACGAACGTAACATGCAGGGAAGAGGAGTTATGTAGTAGGTCAGACTAAAAGATGAAAGCAGAAAAGGTTTCAGATGAGACAAGTGAGAGAGAGTAGATACATATGTATGTTGGGCTTTCACATGGAGAAGAAAATATAAAATTGTTAATAATAAACATTAAATGTACCAAGAAAACAATGGATAAAATTGGAAAGCTATTTCTTTTTCAATATCAAAACCATAGAGATCAAAATCATGGTTTCAAAAGACTCAACTTTAACAGGAAGAAAAGGTAAGGCAACAGGAAAGCGTTGGGAAAATTAATAGAAGGAAAATTAAAATAATAAAAAGAGTAGTCCTCTGTAGGAAATTCAGATTCTAAGTCTATAGAAAGAACACAGTGACACAGCCTCAGACAACAAGGGCAGAAAAGAAGGAGAGACAGAAAAGATTACATAAAATGTGAAGGTTGGAAGTATAGAGAAAACGCAACTTCGAGTGGAAATATGGGATTTAAATAGTGGGAGCACACAGAACCCTAGAAGCAGAGCACTGGGAGAAAACAAAAATCCTATTTTGGAATAAAGAAAAAAGGTCAAAAATAAAGATACCATTTTGAACAGATCAGTATACAGGAATACAGATATATGGAGTTTAATACATTTAATGAAAGTTTGAAAATTATGTCACCTCTGGCAAATGATATGTAACTTTGAATTGTACAAAAAGAGCTAATCTAAAAAATAAAATTGTCTAAAAAGATATGAGAAAGAGAAAAATTATAGAAGAAAATGACGTTTGTCCTAAGGAACAGTAGTTGTCATCTCGGCTGTAGGTGAGAATCTCATGGGACCAGCTTTAATCATACCAATGTCTAGCCCCCATCCCCAGATATTCTGAATTAATTTGTCTGGGGTGGGTCTCAGCATCAGTATTTTTAAAAAGTGCCTCTTCCCAGGGGAATCCAGTATGCCATTAGGGCTTAAACCACTGCTCCACCCCCACCAGTCAATTGGTGGTAAGAAGGAATTTCATCTGCACTAGCTGGAACATATGAAAAATAACTGTCTGAAATTAAAAATTTAGGATTAATCTATAAGAAAATCTTATTGAGGAGTGTTTATTTAAATAAACCTATCTACAATGTAGAATGCCATATCAGAGAAGTGAATCAATAGAGAATATATTTATGTATCAATAAGAATAAAAGGAAGATTTAAAATTTAAAAATAGCTGAAAAAACTGAGAAATCTGGCAGTTATATATGAGTATATGCAGCAAATTTCGTCAGGATATAAACTGATCAACACATAAGTGCACATATAAGAATAACATCTATTGGATGTTGGAAAGGGGGGAGGAGGAGGGAGGAGGAGGGAGAGGGGACGGGTATATGCATACACAAAGAGTGCAATGCGCACCACCCGAAGGATGGACATGTTTGAAACTCGGACTTGGCGGCGGGGGTCAGGGGGCAAAGGCAACATATGTAACCTAAACATCTGTACCCCATAATATGCTGAAATAAAAAAGAAAAAAAAAGGATATAAATTTAAAATAAAGCAAGAAGAATACACAAAGAGAAGGAAGGCCATGATCTCCTTAAAGAAAGGATCTATGCCTTTTTTCTCCCCAGTATCCAAGGGCCCGGCACAAAGTTGGAATCCATAAATGTTTGCTAAATAAAGGAAATCTGCATCAGGATAAGCATGAGATGGGAAATAGGGAGACAGTGTAATGGAAAATGAAAGCACTGAACTGGGATTGAGTGCTGGGCTCCACCCGCCGGAGTATCACCATTTGGCTAGACAAATCAATACATTTCCATGGCTCATTGCTGGACTTCATGGACTCAAATCTCATCTAGCTCTAAAAGTTTATGACCATATCATAGCCTTAAAAAATAAATTCTCAAGTGGAAAGGAGAAGTCAAAAGCCTAAAATAGCAAAATGGAGTGCACCCAATGCCCTTAATGGAATTCACAGATAGACAAACTGGAGATGAAGACATGAAAACCAAAACACCAAAAATAGAAGTAAGGAAAAGGAATTTATAGGCACACTAATATGGAAGCTCCCTGAGGGTAGCAACTTTATCTGTCTTGCTTCCCACCATACCCCCAATACCCAGAACAGTGCCTGGCTCATAGTAGGTGCTGACTTGGCTGGAAAGATGTAAAACGCCACAGTCTGGAAAGTGCTGTGGGGGAGACAGTCAAAAGAAAAAGATGTCCAAAAAGTGCAAAGTATTCACAAGTCACCAACACCATGTACCATGTATCTATACGACTGATCTCTTACTAAGAGAGATTTCCATCAACTTATATTATGATTACACTTCGTGTAGTAAGTACACCAGGGGATGGTTCACATAAAACGTTGGCTGGAAGCTACATGTGGTGACATGGAATTAATTCAGATATTGAAAAGACTTTAAAGCAGAGCAATACCTGCCAAGTTACTTTTTTCTCTTGAGCCAAATGCATGTGCTTTTCCATGGGAGAAGGCCAAGAGGCCTTGATCATGAATCCGTGTTGGTATTGAGGGACCATTCCCTAGGGAACATCTTGATTATAGTCAAAACCTTTCTCATGGCTACAGTGCTTCTGAATTCTAGCTCAAATTTTTTTTCAACAAGCAAACCTGGTCCTCTAATTTAAAACTCACAACTTTCCGAAGAGTAGTCATTCTAACAAGGAGTCTGCATTTACTTATTAATATTTTGGGTTGGAAGACCATGTGGACTTAAAATTAGGTTGCCCTGTCTCCCTTTATCACTCGCTAGTCAAAGGCTTGGGTGAAAGAACGGGGCATATCAAAACAGAGGCCCGCATACATGTGCTTTACGTCTTATCTACTCTCCTTTATGTAACCTAACACTCTCTTTTTACAGATAAGAAAACTGAGGTTCAGAGAGGGCACTTACTCACCCAGAGTTTCACGTCTGAGCATAGCAGAGTAGGATGGACACTCAGACTTGTCCTCCTTGAAAATCCGCTCTCTTGCCCCCCGACCATGCTCAAATGCAATTTCCAAAAAGTTAAAATGACAATGAGTGAAAAATGCTATCCTCGTAGCTGGAACAAAGGGCTATGGGCACACAAAGGGCACAGTTAAACTGTGACTAGGAGAGGAGGAGGGTCAGGGAAGGCATCACCGAAGATGTGACATTTGAGCTGGGCCATGTTAAACAGCTGGAGTCAGTCCTGCTGGATTACTAATGTGTTGATTTTTTGACTACACCTCTTGGGCACTTACCAGAGCCACAAAGTGAAGGAAGCAATAATTCTTCTCTGGCCACCAAAACTGCTGAAAGGGAGTCACCTGCTATTTCTACACCCACTGGTTTCACACAGAGAGTTTCTCAAATAAGTCTGCAGTGCAGAGGATGTTAGCTTAGGGCGCAGCAGGTGTGTGGAGCGGAGAGGGGTGCAGGCCATGTGTGATGAGGAGAGGGAGTGCTATAGGCCTCTGGAGCCCCTCCTGTTTGCATGCTGCCACCAGAGGTACCCAGATTAGATAAATGGATCCTCTCCAAAGAGGATCTGCAAAAGCATATGGAGCAATTTTTGAGAGTTGTTTAAAAAAGAAAGATCTCAAGCATGGCTTTAAAAAAAGAGAGTTTCTGTTTACCTATTGATGATAAATCAACAGTGCTGTGTGGCAGCCAAATGGGTCTTTGAATGCGCTGCTTCATTTTTCCCATTAAGTCCAAGGAGAGTCCCAGAAATGGAAAAAATAAGGCATCAAACTTCAGCGAAATAAAATTTGGAAAACTGTGCGTGATCCACTGAACAAAAGACACTGGGTTGGACCTTAATGGAAAGTGCCGTAGAGTAAGTAAATTATGGAAATTTTAGTGACTAGGGACTCTGAAAATGAAGGTAAATAATGGAGTGGCCACATGAAGCACACAGAGTCACCACGTGGGGAGGGTAAGGGAAACAGTGAAAAGATTTTGAAAGCAATATGATGTTTCTGTATGGGATACAGTTAGGGGACACTGAGGTGATAGTGAAAAAATGAAAGCCAAACGGGTGAAGCGAGGTGACCGAGCAGTGTCCTGGCTGGTGTCCCGACTTCCAGCTCTGCCCCTTACCAACCATTCTTCCTGCCAGGACCAGTTGTTAGTTGCTGACAAAATACACATCGTTAATATTTCCCACTCTGGTATCTCCTGCCAGTTTTCATTGGCATTTCTTCTTCATCACTAGTGAGATTGAACATCTTTTCACTTGTTTATTGGCCATTCATATTTCTTTTCCTGGGAAAATGCCTATTCATGACTTTTACCCATTTTTCTCATGAATTCCTAGGAGTTCTTTATACATTGTAGATATTAAATCTTTACAATTTTATGTGTTTTGTTGCAAATATTTTCACCCAACCTGTGATTTCCCTTTTCTACTTCTTTATTTTAAGGTATTTTAAGGAACTGAAGTTTTTCATTTTAATGTTGTTAAGTTTAGCGATGTTTTCTTTCATGATTTATATTTTTGAGTAATGAAATCTTCCCCTCTTCTGCAGTTATAGAGATGATATTAGTCTATACTTTCTCCTGAAGGCTTTTAAATTTCATCTTTCCTTAATACACCTGGAACTGAATTTTGCATATAATGTGAGGTAGGCATCCAATACTTCCCCTCTAGCCAGTTGTCCCAGCACCACTAATCTACAATGCCAGCTCTATGCAACTGAAGATTCCAAATAGGCATGAGCGTGCTTCTATTTTTTTATTCTGTTCCATTGGTCTAATTCTCTACGTCTATGCCAAAAACACACTATTATAATTAATGTCAGGCTTATAATCATTTTTGATATCAGTTAAGCTAAGTCTTCCTACCTCATTCTTCCTCAGGACTATCCCAGCTATTTAGAGCTCTTTGCTCTTCTGTTTATATTTTCGGAATCCATTTGTTATGTTCCATGAAAAACCCTACTGAAATTTTGATTGGAATTACATTGAATCCGGAGATGAATTTGAGTGGATACTTTGTGATATTAAGTCTTCCTCTCTGGGAAAAGATGAAGTATTTTATCTAGGTCTCATTAATATCTCTCATTTGATTGTCATAATATCTTCCATCATCTAGGTCTTATTAAGGTCTTTCAATACATTGTCAATTTCCTCTTCAAAAGTTCTGCACATCCCTTATTACGTTTATTCCCAGAACCTTATTTTTGTTGCCATTGTAATTGGCATCTTTTGACTACACACATTTTCTAACTGCTTGGAAGCTGATTATAAATATGCAATTGATTCATAGATATTGACCTGTATCTACCACTCTTGCTAAACTTTTTTATTAGTTCAAAAGAAATTTCTATTTTATTTTCTATGTAGATAATTCTACCATCTGCAATAATGACAGTTTTGTTTTTCCTTTCCAAATTGTATATCTTTTATTTCTTTCTCTTCTTTTACTGTGTTGGTTAAATTGTTTAATAAAAATGGTAATAGTATTATTGTTTTGTTTCTGATTTTAAAGGGAATGTTTTTACATTTCATAATTTAAGTGAATATTTGATATAGTTCTTTGTTAGATACCACTTATCAGATCAAAGATTTTCTTTTATTCCTAGTTTACTAAGTTTTTTCATATGAGTAGATTTGAGGCCTCAATTATTGCTTTATTTTGCATCTCTCAAGATGATTATGATTTTTGTGTTTAGTCTATTAGTCTATTAATATGGTGATTTTCTAATACTGAATGAACTTCATAACTGGGAATCTCAGCTTAGTAGTGATGTATATTTCATTGTATTTGATTTGCCTATTATTTTCTTTAGAATTTTTACATTATATTAGTAAGTGAGATTGCCCTGTAACTGCCCTTTTTCATACCATAATTGCCTGGTTTTGATAATATAATTTAATAGCTTCATAAGATAAATTGGGGAGTATTCTCTCCTTTTCTATTTGCTGAAAAAATTTGTGAAATTACATGTTATTTAAATATTTAAAAGTATTTGAATGAACTTCTTTATAAATTCATCCAACCCTAGCATCCTTCTTGTGAAAAGATTTTAAGCTACTGATTCTATTTATTTTATGATAATGAGACTACTCAAGTTTTCTCTTTCAAGTTTGTTAAGTTATGTTTTTTCAAGGGATTTTTACATTTTATCCAAGCCTTAATTCATTGGCATGTTATATATAATATTTTCTTATTCTTTTACTTTCTTCTGCATCTTAAATTATGTCCCCTTTATTTATTCCTAATTTTTTTTACTTCAATCTCATATTTTAAATCAATCTTACCAGACATTGAGCAATTTGATATATTACTTCAAATATATTATATTAAAAAATCAACTTTGGTTTTATTGATTCTCTGTTTTCTATTTTATTAATTTCTGCTTTTGTCTCTATTATTTCTTTCCTCCTACTTTCTTTGGGTTTATTGTATTACTATTTTTATTTTAATTTTTAAGTTGTAGGGTTAGCTTATTAATCTTCAGTTACTATTTTCTAATACAGTGAAATCTTGAACAACACAGGTTTTAAACTGCTTGAGTTCACTTATCCATGGATTTTTTTCAACAAATATATTGGAAAAGTTTTTGGAGATTTGCAATAATTTGAAAAAACTCTCAAACAACATAGCCTAGAAATATCAAAAAAATTAAGAAAATTTAGGTATGTCATGAATGCATAAAATATATGTAGATACTAATCTATTTATCACTTACTACTATAAAATATACACAAATCTATTATAAAAAGTTAAAATTTATCAAAACTGATGCATACAAACACAGATCATACATGATATCATTCACAGTGGAGAGAAATATAAACACAAAGATGCAGTATTAAATCGTAACTGCAGAAAATTTACTGTAGTAATACTGGAGTACTATAACTTTTGTAGCCACCTCCTGTTGCTAAAGTGGTGAGCTCAAATTTTGCAAGAATCTGCTTAAAATGCCGTGTAATGCTAATCATCTCCACATGACAGTTCTCTCCCATAAATTGCATATTGCAATAAAATATGATCTCTCATGATTCTCACATATTTTTCATTGTGTTTAGTGCAACACCATGTACCTTGAATAACACCACAGGACCCATACAAAGTGCCACTAGTGGTGCTGGAAGTGTGCCCAAGAAGCAGAGAAAAGTCATGACACTACAAGAAAAGGTTTAATTGCTTGATATGTACTATAGATTGAGGTCTGCAGCTGCAGTTGCCCACAATTTCAAGGTAAATGAAGCCAGAATAAGAATCATTGTAAAGGGGAAAAAAAGAAAGAAAAGGAAATTTGCTAATCCATCACTGCAGCTACACCAACAGGCATGAAAAGCTCACACTTTTTGCAAAATACCTTTTTAGTTTGTATTGAAGATGCAGCTTTTATGTGGGTGCAGGATTGCTAAAAGAAAAGTGTTCCTATAGACTCAATTGTGATTCAAGAAAAAGCGAAATTATTATACAACATAGAGCAGAAGGAAGGTGAAGAATCGACAGCTGGAGACTGTAATGCCAGCAAAGGATGGTTTGATAATTTTAGAAAGAGATTTGGCATTAAAAATGTTAAGATAACAGGAAAAGCAACTTCTGTTGACCAAGAGGTAGCAGAAGAGTTCTCAGATGCCATTAAGGAAATTATTGAGGAGAAAGGATATCTGCTTGAAAAGGTTTTTAATGCAGATAGAAATTCCTTATCCTGGAAAAAATAAAAGTCACAAAGGACCTTTATCAGTAAGGAAGAGAAGTGAGCATGAGAATTTAAGACAGGAAGGGACAGACAAACTCTATTGTTTTACACAAATGCAGCCAGGTTTATAGTCAGGACTGCCCTTATCTATAAAAATGCTAACCCCTGACCTTTGAAGGGAAAAGATAAACACCAGCTGCCAGTCTTTTGGTTGTACAACAAGAAGGCCTGAGTGACAAGAACCTTTGTTCTGGATTGGTTCCATTAATGCTTTGTCCCTGAAATCAGGAAGCACCTTGCCAGTAAAGGACTACTTTATAAAGTTCTTTTGATATTGTACAATGCCCCTGGCCACCCAGAACCCCATAAGCTCAACACCAAAGGTATTGGAGTGGTCCACTTTTCCCCAAACGCAACGTCTCTAATTCAGCCTCTCAATTAGGGGATCATAAGGACCTTTAAGCTCATTACACAAAGCCCTCTATGGAAAGAACTGTCAACACTGTGGAAGAGAACCCCAACAGAGAGAACGTCATAAAAGTCTGGAAGGAATACACTGTTGAAGATGCCACCATTGTTATAGAAAAAGTCATGAAAGTTACCAAGCCCAAAACAATAAATTCCTGTTGGAGAAAACCGTGTCCAGATGTTGTACATGACTTCTCAGGATTTATGACACAGCAAATTAAGAAAATTATAAAAGACATTGTGGACATGACAAAAAAAGAGAGCGGGATGAAGGGTTTCAAGATACAGATCTTGGAGAAATTCAAGAGCTAGTAGACACCACACCAGAGGAATTAACAGAAGATGACTCGAAGAGATGAGTGCTTCCCAACCAGTGCCAGACGATGGGGAAGAAGACGTAGAAGAAGCCAGGCCAGAAAACAAATTGCCACTGGACAATCTGGCAGGAGGGTTTTGATTATTTAAGACTGTTTTTGATTTCTTTTGTAACATAGACCCTTCTATGATATGGGCACTGAAACTAAAGCATATAGTGGAAGAAAGACTGGTACTATATAGAACATTTTTAGAGGAACAAAGAAGCAAAAAAAGTCAGCTAGAAATTATGATGTATTTCCATGAAGTTACACTAAGTGCACCTGCCCCTCCTGCCTCCCCTTCCACCTCCTCCGCCTCTTCTGCCTCTGCCACCCCTGAGAGAACGAGACCAACCCCTCCTCTTCCTTTACCTGTTCCTCAGTCTACTCAACATGAAGATGATGAGCATGAAGACCGTTATGATGATCACTCACACCTAGTAAACAGTAAATATATTTTCTCTTCCTTATGATTTACTTAATAACATTTTCCTTTCCCTAGCTTACTTTATTGTAAGAATACAGTATATAATATTATATATATATATATATATATATAACACGTAAAATATGTGTTTATCAATGGTTTACGTTATCAGTAAGGCTTCCAGTCAATAGTAGGCTATTGGTAGTTAAGTTTTTGGGATTCAGAAATTATATACTAATTTTTAACTGTGCAGGCAGTTGCTACCCCTAACGCCTACATTCTTCAAGGGTCAATTGTATGAATGTATAAGTACTGCTTTATCTGCATTCCATAAATCTGATATACTATTTTTATTTTAATTCAACTCTAAATATTTTCCAAATTTTATTTTGTTTGACCCATGAGCTATTTAGTCTTTAAAGTTTAAAATGTGTGGTTGTACTTTTGTGATATATTTCTAAATTAATCACATCGTGATCAGGAAACACAGTCTGCATGATAACAATTCTATAAAATTTAATCAGATGCATTCTGGTAATTAGTCAGTTTTCGTAAATGTTCTATGGATGTTTGAAAAGGATAATTTTTCTCCAATTGTTTGATATAGGAGTAAATATATCAAGTTTGTTGATTGTTTTGGACAAATGTTCTTTATCCTAATTAATTTTTCTGATTGATTTATCAATTGTTGAGAGTTGTTTTAATATTGCTTATGATGATGGTAGATGTTTTTCATTTTATTCTCATTGTTTTTTAGTATTTATTTTATATGTTTTGAAGTTATATTATTGTGTACATGCATGTTTTGAACTGTTAGTTATTTCAAAGAAATTCAACCTTTTATCAATATTTACTGGGTTTTGTTGCTGTTGTTTATAGTAGTAATTCTTGTCTTAAAGCTTTATTTTGTGTAACCTTAACATAACCCACTAATTTACTTTTCATAACTATTTTCTTACTATATCTTTTTCTAGCCTTTTATTTTCAATTTTTTATCTTATCGTCAGGTCTCTCATAAACAACATAGAGCTTAATCTTTTTAAATCCAGTTTGACAAATTTAACCTTCTAACCAAAAAGTTTTGTTCACTGATATTTGTCGAGTTTGTTGATGTATTTGAATTTTTATCATCTTATTTTTGCCTTTCATTTACATTGCTTTTTCTCCTATATTTTTCATTGCCATCGCTTTTTCTCCTACATTTTTCATTGCCATCTTTTGGATTGCTTAAGGTCTTTGTAATCATTCCATTTTTTACCTTTGCTAGACGTTTTACACTCCAATTTATTAGCTGTGTAGAAATTTTAACATGCACATGCATTAAAGTCTAAAATACTCTAACGTTAGTCACTCCAACATGTGTGCTATTATCAGGACATATTTTACTTGTATATAAGTTTTTGTCAAATCCCACGAATTAAACATGACTATCGTTATTGTTAAGCATTGTTTTATACAATAAATATTTATCTAGATTACTCACATGTTCACTCTTTTCTTCCTTCTTTCTTGCTTCTCACATCTTCCTTCTGAGATCATTTTTATTCTTCTTGAAGCATGTTCTTTAGAAGTTCCTCTACAGGTAGTGGTAAATACTCTGTTTGATTGTAAATAGTTTTTTGTTCATCTGAAAATGTCTTTATTCCAATTTTTTTTTTTTTTGAGATAGGATCTTTCTCTATCCCCCAGGCCGAAGTGGAGTGGCACAATCATAGCTCACTATAACCTCCAGTTCCTGAGCTCAAGCAATCCTCCTGGCTCAGCCTCCCAAGTAGATATGACTATGGCCATGAACCACCATGCCTGGCTAATATTTTTTTTTAGAGATGGGGTCTCGCTATGTTGCCCACGCTGGTCTCAAACTCCTGGCCTCAAACAATCCTCCCACTTCGACCTCCCAAAGCACTGGCATTATAGGCATGAGCTATGGTACCTGATCTCTATTCTCATTCCTACAGCATAGTTTTACTGATTCCAGGTTTATCTTTATTTTCTTTCAGACTTTGAAAGTGTATAACACTATTCTATTTTTCATTTTTATTTTCTATCTAATTGTTACTTATTTGTTATTAGTCTGTTTTTTTCTCTGATTGCTCTTTAGATTTTTTTAAATCTTTGTTATTCTGTAGCTTTACTACAATGTAAGTAGGTATACATGCCTTTGCATTTACACTGATGGGGATTTAGTGTGACTCCTACATCTTAGGATTTGTGTCCTTCATCAGTTTGGGAAAATATTTTACTATTATTTCTTAGAATATTACCTATTTTTCACTCTTTTCAGTCTTTCCTTCTATAATACTGATTGCATATATGTTGGACCTTCTCATTTTATGACCATAATCTATGATTTCTCTTTCATAGCAACATAACTTTGACACTGGTACATTCTGGTTATTTCTTTAAGATCATCTGCCAATTCAGTCCTTCTCTCGATCTGTGTCTAATCTGCTTTTAAAACTGAGTTTTTCTTTATTTACATTATATTTTTCAAGTCAATAATTTCTTTTTCAAATGTGCTTTATCATCACTGAAAGTCTCTGAACCTTACTCATACTTCCTACAGATTTTTTTCTTTCTTAAAGCTTAAAAACTATGCTCGTTTTTATTCCATATTTGATAATTTGTATGTCTAAGTCTTTGTATGTTTGATTCAAGTATTGGGTGTATCTGCTGATTCCCAGCTATGTTTCTTGTTCTCACACTTGTTTTGTGATGTTTGACTGCTGTGTCCATTATCTGATGCAATTTTATGTGAAAGAATTCTTAGAGGCCTGAAGTTGAAAGTTCTTTCAGCCAGAGAGGATTTATACTTGCTTTACCCAGCTGCCTTTAAAACCATTTTTTTTTTTCCTAACAACTTTGGTTTTCCCTCCACTTGGAGTTGAAGTTAAAAAAGGCAAGTTTCCCTTGTAAAGTAGGATTTCCCTCTAGTTTGCTGTTCCCTGAAGTGTGGTCCTTTTGGGTGGGTAGGATCTTGGCTTCATATAGAGGTCTTTGATCTGATTCCCTACATTATATGGACACTAAGATTTGTTCTCTGCCCCCTGTGAGGCCATTAAAACCTAATCTCTGGATCTCCAGAAATCCACAGATGCCCTGCAAGCAGTCATAGACTTTTCTCCCAGGATTTATGCTTTTGCTTCATGTTTGGCTGCTGGAGATTTCCTTACTCTGTTGCCAGCTCAGCCATGCATTAAAAAGTTCTTCCAAACACTTTATATAGTATCTTGGATTATTTTTTAATGCAGAGCTTTTTGGCATATCAAGTTTGTAATACTGCCTAAAATGGAAATCTAATTTTTTTTTTCAAATTTGCCTAAATTAGAACAGTCTCTTTTGGGATGACCAAGCTATTGTCTATAAAATTTTTTATAATTATAAAAATTGAATATGTTTCTGTAAAAATGGGAAATTACAAAAATCACAGAATATTACTGAAAATTTTATCACTTCCCAAAGATATTCATATGTTAGTATTAGGTTGAACCATATGAAATAGTCCTGCTATGGGTCAAAAATCATACTTTATATGGTATAACTAAACATTTCCTTTTAGTGTTTTTTCAATGACTATTTTATGTAGTTGAAGTAATAATTTATATATAATTTTGTATATTTATTTTTCTCTATGCAGAAATATTTCCCCATTAAACTTTTTATAAGTAATATGCTTATATCATATTTATTTATATGAGGTTTAGCATAATTGTCTTATTTCACTATTATTGAAAATTTAATTTTTTTCCTGTAATAACTAATACTATGATAAGCATCTTTGTGCATGGAGAATTTTCTGAATTTTGTATTTTTCCTTAGAGTGAATAAATAGCAATGAAATTGTTGATTCAGAATCTTAAAGATTTTAAGAATCTTGTTATCAGCAAATTACATGCTAAATTGCAGATTTAAAATGTCAGAAATGAAATATTTAGGAGCTTCTTTCAATTTCCTAATTTGTTATTTCAACACTTTATTAGAAAGACATGTGACACTTTAGTTCTAACCTACATCTCATCTGTTGTGATATGTTCTCTTTTTCATATTATCTGTTCTTGGTTTAAGTAGCTCTCAGATACTTGCCACATTTTGTGCAGTGACTGGAAGAATTTCATCCAACTTCCCTTGGAACATTATTAATAAGTCCTATAAAAGTGAAATTACATAATTCTATCAAAACTAAGTCTTCAAAGAGGTATGCCAATTCTTACCAAATGCCTAAAATTTACTTTCAAGCAAGTGTTCAGATTCCATTGCATTTCTGTTAGTGGAAAAATCAATTTTTTCCTCTCTATCTGACAAAAATGGCAAATTACTTCTACATTTTTCTCTCACTAGGCTGTTTTAATCATAATAATAAAAGGTATCCTTAACTGAGTGCCTAATTTATGCCAGGGCCCACGTTAGGCATTTTATATATCTCTAACTCCAAAAATCAGCTTGCAAGGTATCATCATGACAATTTTATAGCTGAGGAAAATTGAGGCTCAGGCAGGTTAAAGATTCACAGAAAAATAAGCGATGTGATCAAAGGTGAATTGGATTTGGCCTAAGTCAAGTCTGTCTTTACAGGAATACACACGTACACAACCAGACAAGGATATGGCTCAAAAAAAATCTCTTTTGTGTCACATACCAGGTGTCTTGGGGCAACTAAAAGACCCAGGGGCACTTTGGCTCGTCCTTTGTGTCATGGATGGAGTTTAAAGACTGCATCCTAGGAAACTAGCTACCAACCCTGTGAAATTGTTGCAGAGAAACAAACAAAGCTAAGAAAATGAATGGATGGCCCAAAGATGATTTTCCCTGTGGCTCTTGTTTAAGCAGCTAATAACACCCAAGAGCAATATAGCTAAGCTAGTTCTTTCATTCCATGCCATATTCGAGTGATGTCGTTTCACAGTTTTAATAGTCCTGTCAATGTTCATCAGGAAATCAGTGCAGCCCTCCAGCATGCTGCCATGAAAACACAGTGGCTTTTTTAATTAGAGCCGTGCAACCTTCAGGACACTCCAACTCTATGTCCAACTGATGTGTCTCATTCTCACCATAAGCTCACCAAGTTTCAGATGAATCCAAGGGAAGCAGCAAAGGTTCAACATGGGCCCAGCTGAACAAATGTGTTTTTGTATGTTTCACAATAAGCTTGTAACTTTTGACACTATAGCCTTTTAAGAAATGAATAAATTATTATAGGAAAATCTACCTCTCATCCATATGAGAGTTACAGGTTGCCTATAGGACATACAAGTTCTGTGAAACATGGAAAAGTAGACGTAAATTCAAGACTCTGATAATATCAAGTTTGCTACGTACGTATATACCTGCACAGAGAACTGTTGTTATACAGCCAGGAAATTAGGAGCCTAGTTTAATGAGGTGGTTTTATTATTCCATCACAAATGATATTGTTTACCAAAAGTTTTACATCTGCATTGTTTTAAAAAATATAATGAATCTTCAATGTTTATCATCCCTGGTTTCTGGATGGAATGGGTGTATTTACTGGAAATTTGTAGCTGGAGGTCTTGACAAAGAGCAGAGAGATTCAACAGTAAAGTATAGACATTTGCTACTCTTTCTGAAAATCTGAGGATTGCAGCCTTCTAGATCTTTTGCTATTGAAACCACAATACAATATGGTGATAGTCGCTTCTGGGTTTGAAGCTTCCACTGTCCATGAAATAAATGGAAAAAAGTTGTTCCTTTTATTTATGGAATGCAATATCCAGAAGTTGTAATCTTCACCAAATACATAATTTTGTATTTAACAATAAATAGCTCTTACAATAGTAAGAAGGAGAAAAATGCATACTTTGAATCTCTACCTACTAGTGCTATAGCCATTGATTTCTATAAAATCAAATTATCAAATAAGTTAAATATGACTTGGTCTTTCAAAAAATTATTTATTTACTATGAATCAATTATCTAGAATTTGATTTCAAATAAAAATTTCTTTCAAATAAACAAATATGTATAGTATCAAGTAGATATTTTTAAAAATTCTCTCAAATACTCTACCAGAGTATATCTTCATGCCAATCATGAAATCAAAATTCTTTTTCAGTTTTTTTTAAAAAAAGCAAAAACTTTTTGTGAAATGTTGGTTCCCCTAAATTCATGACCTCACTTTTGTAATTTGTCTTGGCAAAATTTCTGGAGCAAATTAATAAAATGCAACCTTCCACAGGAAGCGCACTTCCGAAAAACAGCTTCCTCCACTGAAATGGAGTCTGTAGAATGACAAGCAAGCTCTCACTTTAAAATGTAAAATTTAATGCTTATTTGCTAAAATATTCATTTTTAATGATAATAGGAAGTCTTGATCAGAGATTCATTGGACATTTGAAATAGTTCATTTCCTGTTATGTCCCAAATGTTCAGGTACAAATAAATCTGAATATCTAGAATAGGTGGGTTAAAAAGAGAAGAGCAAATTTGCGATCACATTTTCACTCAGAGTAATAATCTAAGAGTACTCTTGTATTTTGACAAATTGGGTTTGAGGTTAAAGTGGAATAAAACAGGTAAGGAAATTAAACTTGTTAAATTTCTTGTAATTGTTGTAATGGGAAGTGACATCTCATAAACTTGCCTAGGAAGAAAATCCTGCCCTCCTGTAATAAAATCAGTATGTGCAGAAAAATGGCATGAGGGCCAAATGAAGGCTTGCTGTGCTTTCCCTAGAAGAAATACCAGTGCACCTTTGGCCAGGACTAACCTCATAAATGCACCTAAGAGAAAGATACCCAAGCTGTATGTTCTGAACACGCCAGCAACACTGTCCTTCCCAAAACATCTACCCAAGGTCTATTGCTGATACCTGAAATTCCACCACTGGAAGTTCATTCCCCTCTTTCTGTATTTTGTCCCATGCTAAAACATAAATACCAAAGAGAGGAACAGTGCATGAAGATTGCCAGTCGTTTCTGTCTTCATAGCGATGGGGTTTTTTTAATATATGTATTTTTTATTTCAGAATATTATGGGAATACAAAAGTTTTGGTTACATAAATTGCTTTAGTACCATTTGAGTCAAAGTTATAAGTGTGTCCATCACCCAGAGAGTGTGTATTGTGCCTGTTAGGTGTGAATTTACCCATCTCCTCCTCCTCCCTCCCACCTGCTGGATTTCCAATGAATGTTATTTCCATATGTGCACAGAAGTGTTGATCACTTAGTTCCAATTTGATGGTGAGTACATGTGGTGTTTGTTTTTCCATTCTTGTGATACTTCACTTTGAAGAATGGTCTCCAATTCCATTCAGGTTAATACAAGAGGTATTAGTTCACCTTTTTTTTACAGCTGAGTAGGACTCCATAGTATACATATACCACATTTTATTAATCAACTCATGTATTGATGAGCACTTGGGTTATTTCCACTTCTTTTCAATTGTGAATTGTGCTGCTATAAACATTGGAGTGCAGGTGTCTTTTTTATAAAATGTCTTTTTTTCCTTTAGGTAAATACCCAGTACTGGGATTGCTGGATCAAATGGTAGGTCTACTTGTAGCTCTTTGAGGTATCTCCATACTACTTTCCATAGAAATTATACTAGTTTGCAGTCCCACCAACAGTGTATGAGTGTTCCTATCTCTCTACATCCATGCAAGCATTTATTGTTTTGGAACTTTTTGATAAAAGCCATTCTCACCAGAGTTAAGTGATATCGTATTGTGGTTTTGATTTGCATTTCCCTGATAATTAGGGATGTTGAGCATTGGTTTTTAATGGAAGAGAAGGTGAATAAAATTTGAAATAACCATACTGAGAATGGGAAGGGGAATGCTAGCAGAGGGAGAAGGTTCTGGAAGAGGCAGGACGTACTAAGGGACTCAGAAGGGCACCAGGAGGTGTGGGAGGGAACTGGGAGTCCAGGAAGACAACGTTCGTGAAGCCAATGGGAAGCTTTACAGTTTCTATCTAAGTGGAGTTTTAATGATTCTGGAGCAATAGCTGTATGGAGGAAAATGTTGATGGCTAGGCCCAAATTCTGCTTCCAAGAGCTATGCACATATGCAGAAAAAAGCACAAGTAAGGTCTTCTCAAATAGAAAATTAAATATATGTGGCTAAGAAAACAAACCATTTCTGAATTTGAAAATATGATCCCCAGAGTGATTATCCACAGATGCCTCTAACTGCAGCATTTCTTTTTCTGTTTCTGTGGCATGATTGGATGGCAGAAAATGCAAAAGCAACCATTTAAGAGTAGGATACAAGAGAGGAAACATGACATAAGTATTTCCCAAAGAGTGTTCCATGGAATACTTGAATGGACAGATGTTAGAATGATGGACTACTGATACAGTATGGATGTTTGGCCCCTCCAAATCTCATGTTGAAATTTGATCCCCAATGTTGGAGGAGGGGCCTGGTGGGAGGTATTTGGGTCATGGGGCAGATCCCTCATGAATGGCTTGGTGCCCTCTCTGCAATAATGAGTGGATTTTCACTTTATTAATTCACAGGAGAGATGGTTGTTTAAAAGAGCCTGGTGCCACCTCCTTTCTTGCTCCCACTCTCACCATGTGACACACCTGCTCCTCCTTCACTTTCCACCTTGACCGGAAGCTCCCTGAAACCCTTAGCAGAAGCAGATGCTGGCACCAGGCTTCTTACACAGCCTGCAGAACCATAAGCTAAATAAATCTCTTTTCTTTAAAAATTTCCCAGCCTCAGGAATTTCCTTTAAAGCAGCACAAATGGACTAATAAAACTACTATGTGTTCACTAAAATCTATTTCCTTATCCGCCTGTTCATCTATTCAGATCACATTTCTCAGCATTCATTGCAGTTAGGTGTGGCCACATGACCAAGTTCTGTTCAATGGCATGTGACTTCTGGGTAGAGGTCATTTGTGCCCTTTCTGGCCTGGCCTGTAAAAACGTTCCATGTACCATCTCCCCTGCTGTTTGTCCCTTCCAACTGTCTGCAGTAGAGATAAACCTAGGGTAACTTGGGAAGGTACACATTGAGGATGATGAAATTCCAATGAATGGGTCTTGGCTTTATAAATTACCTCTTAGAGGCAGCCTCGAAAACAAGAACCCTGACATTGGACCATGTCATGAGACAGAAATACATCTTATTATGTTAAGCCACTGAGATTTCAGTGTTGTTTTGTTTTACAATAGCATTTATCATAACTAATAAAATGTTTTGCATTTTAGATGTCTGAAATGTATTGCAGTTAAAAATCATAATTACTTTTATTAAACCCATTTTTTTCCAAACTGCTTTGACCACAGAACATTTATGGCTTTGTTTTGTTTCTGACTTAACAACTACTAGCCAGTAGAACTCGTTTTCTAGCTTAGAGAAAACTGCACTATGTTGTTCTTCACTTCTCTGCCCTTCTGGAAGTTTATTCTAGCCAAGAAAGGGAAGGACTAAAGAACAAGCTAAAGCCAGGACTATAAGGAGGCTACAGCACCAGAGATTTTAATTATAAACTCATCCACAGAGCTATGTTACAAATAAACATTAGTATTTCAACACAGAATTATTATAAATAGGTGAATTCAAAGAACCAAGGCATGTGTTCTGAAGCTCTAAAGAAAAAGGAGGGAAGAAGCAAGAGTTGTGAATTACAGCTAAGGATCATCAAGAAGGGGCCAGTGTGGTGGCAAGGTTCTAAAGTTTTGAAATCTTGTGTTTTTTCCTACTTTCATATGACATCATCTTACAGGAATAGTAATTAGTAATAATGGTCTTGTTCAGCTATTTTAATAAAGAGATGTATTTTGAACTTGTATCAAGGAGGACTCTCTCCATCTCAGGACTTGCCCTAACAACAGCTCCATAATGTCTTCAAGGACTGGCTTCCTTTGTTCTGTTTTTCCTTCTATGAAATCTATGTCTCCTGTTTGCCTTTCCTTGCGGTAACAAGAACTGCAGCAGTTTAAGGTTTGCCTCCATACATCACAAGACACCTTGTTTCCCCAAAGCTCCAGAAAACCTCCACTCACATCATGTTGGTCTTACCAAGGTCAAAACCCCTTCCTGCACCTGCATAAATTCCAGTGTGTAGAAAAACACCATATAGTGATTGACTTATGTCTGGATTTCCTGAACCAGTCAGTAGGGCAAGAGGGATCCTTGTGACGATTGTACCAATCAGAGCTTTCACTTGCTCTGTGGGTGAGTTTAATCCTCTCCCAAACCACATGGCTGCCACACACGAGGAAAGAGGTGGAATTACTATTGAGAGGACAATGACAGATCCAACTTTTGAATAAATTATATGAGTTAACAGTTATATAGTTATCATACACCAGGCACTATGTGAAATGTTTAAATATATTAACTCATTTAATTCTCACAACAATCCTATGAAATGGGCACTATTATTAAACTCATTTTACAAATAAAAAAAAATTGAAGTGCAGGCAGGTTACATAACTTTCTGAAATCATCAAGGCTAATGGTAACAGCTGGGCTTTGGTTCCAGGCAGGCAAGATCCAGAGTCTATGCTCTTTCACCACCATGTTAAAATTTTTGGAACGCCGTCATGTATATATAAAGTATACACACACACATATATGCATAGCCATATGTAAATATACATACACTAAGCATGTATAAATATACTGATATGTTTATACACATATACCTCATATGTCTGGTGAGAAGTCCAATTCTTCAGATCTTATAACAAAGGTGCCATCTGGCGTTAGAACCCTCTAATTGCAGAAAAAGCACCTACACAGAAATGAAGATTCACAAACAATACAAACTCAACTTACAAAGTCATCTAAAATCCTAATAACATTCACATCAGAGCGGTAACTACCCTGCCTTACTCTCTGCGGCATCCTTACCATGCCTGAAAGCACAACTGCGTGGTCTCACGATGTTGCTTCCAGCTGGCCCCGCACACTTATTCTCTATAAGATCTGCAAAAATTGCCCCTGAGTGGGAATCATTTCATTCTCATGTCAACAGAGAGGGCATAACATGGACTTTTTTTCATTTGGGGTAAAACGGGTTGTCCTATGATCGTATTGCACACCGGTTCCCCCCATCTTTAGCACCCAGTTCAGCCTTATGCACACATCTGCCTGTACCAAGTGGCTGACCTTGGAGGCAATGTGGTATTTTTCTTCCTCTTCCAACAAGGGGGTCAAATGTGATGGTTGCAAATCTTGCCCAGGATTTGGAGTACATTGTGGCAGACTCCCTGTTCAATTTCTCTAGCTGCTTTGTTAAACTTGAAGCATCTGCCTCAGTAAGGGAG
>CAUYSK010061281.1:0-22200 GCA_963575035.1 Avahi laniger | reverse complement strand
AGAGCGAGACCCCATCTCTACTAAAAAATAGAAAGAAATTATTTGGACAACTAAAAATATATAGAAAAAATTAGCTGGGCATGGTGGCACATGCCTGTAGTCCCAGCTACTTGGGAGGCTGAGGCAGAAGGATTGCTTGAGCCCAGGAGTCTGAGGTTGCTGTGAGCTAGGCTGACGCCACGGCACTCACTCTAGCCCAGGCAAAAGAGTGAGACTCTGTCTCAAAAAAAAAAAAAAAAAGTGACCTCCTTGAAATTAGGGCCAAGAAAAAAGGTTGGTCTGTTCAGATCAATTTGTTTGCTTAGTATCATATGACAGTGAAAATGATAGATCCAAAGTGTTTGCCCTTTTGTTTCTTATAAGCAAGGTCAAAGCTAGATTCTGTGCTTCAGTGCAGTAATCAATGCATTCTAGTCACCTGGAGATATGTATGTCTCCATTCTTTTAACTGGTTTTAATGTTCTCTTGTAATTTATAGCCTTATATTTTTCAATTTTGTCAGGCCAATTCAAATTCATTTAGGAAATGATGGGGTCTAAGTCCTGAAACAACTTAATTCCAGTCACCAGAGGGGTGGGATGACTGCCTTCTTTCTGGCTATCAACCTTCTTTTCTCCTCCACAGCATCTTCTCTGGCCAGCTCCATTTCTCTCTTAATGCGCAGCACTTCTGTGTCAAGTTACATGACATTTGTGTGCACACATTTGTGTTTCTATCCCATTGGTCTATAAGCAGTCTGTGGGTACTTGAGGAACTGAGTAACCTCCCGAAGTGACCAATATAGGGCCCTGCACACATGAGTGTCATACGAATGGTATTGACCCATGGACATACGGACAGATAAAGCTCAGCTCTTAAAAGGGGGCTATGGAGCTTGAATAAGAGGTAGGGATTTGGAAGCTGAAGGGGGACATGATTTGGAATGTGAGTGTATTAGCATCCTCACATGCTAGCTTTAAGGATTTTTCTGACTTTCAGAAGAAAATGAAGAAGAGCAGATGTCTCATAACTTGACTGCCAAGGCCTTATAAGGCTGTAGGCCAGGAAGTACAGAAGTTGACCACAAGTGGGAAAGAGTCTGAGACCACACATCCTCAGGAGCTCTAGAAGCAGGCCCAGGTCTACAACAGGCCTCAGGCCCAAGCCTTAACCCGCTATCTGCACTCCTGGGCTCCTTGAGTCAGAAGGGTTGGTTGCTACTTAAATGTCCATGCTGCTGGGCAGTAACCGCAGGGAGAGAAAATGAACTAGAATCTTAGGATGGGGAAAGGCCCTGTTGGGGGCCTGTGGAAAATTCTCAATTTGCACTTGAGAGAAAGGCATAATAAACCTCCAGGCATATACCCTCAGTGGCTGGCTGGCTGGCTTCTCTGGAAGACACACATCAGCATACACACACACACACACACACACACACACACACACATACACACACAACTTACGCCTGCAGTAGGCAGTTCCAGACCAACGGCGGCTTGGCAGGCATTGCACCGACCTTCGTCCAATCAGTCGAAAGCCCCGGTCACAAGAGAGCTCACAACGTGTGCCCAGGCTGCTGTGATAATTTCCTCCCCTTGGTGAGTAGCATGTGGCTTCTCCATCCTGGATATTTAATGTATAACACCATCGGGGAACTGTAGCAATAGAAGAAAAGGAAGCTAGAAGTACAGTAATCAAGACAGTGTGGTGTTGGTGAAAGAACAGACATATAGATCAATGGATCAGAATAGAGAGCCCAGAAGTAGACCCACACAAGTATGTCAAAATGATTTTTGACAAAGGTGCAAAAACAATTCAATGGAAGAAAGATCACCTTCAAACAAATGGTGCTGGAGCAATTGTACTTCCATATGCAAAAGAAAAAAACCCTCTACCTAAGCTTCACAGCTTAGCAAAAATTAACTCAAAATAGATAATGGACTTAAAAAAAATAGGAAAAAATCTCTGCGATCCAGGGCTACACAAAGAGGTCTTTGATATGCTACCAAAAGCACAATTCATAAAAGAAAAATTAATAAATTGGACCTAACTTGTCAAAAGTAAAAACTTCTGCTCTGTGAAAGGCACTATTAAGAGATAAAAGACAAGCCACAAACTGGGAGAAAATATTTGCAAACAATATATCTGACAAGGGGCTGGCATGTAGAATATAGAAAGAACTCTGACAACTCAACAGTGAAAAAGCAAACAATCCAGTTAGAACATGGGCAAAAGATATGAACAGACATGTCACCAAAGAGGACATACTGATGGCAAATAAGCACATAAAAAGATGCTCAGCATCATTATTCATTAGGGACATTCAAATTAAAACCACAATGAGATATCATTTCTATACCCAACAGAGTGTCTAAACTTAAAAAAACTGGCAATATCAAGTGCTGGTGAAGATGGAGAGAAACTGGAACTCTCATACATTGCTGGTGGATATGCAAAAATACAGCCGCTTTAGAAAATATTTTGATAGCTTCTTATAAATGCAACACCATACTTCCTTTTTCTTTCTTTCTTTCTTTTCTTTTTTTTTGAGACAGAGTCTCACTCTGTTACCTGGGCTAGAGTGCCGTGGAATCATCCTAGCTCACAGCAACCTCAAACTCCTGGGCTCAAGTGATCCTTCTGCCTCAGCCTCCCGAGTAGCTGGGACTACAGGCATGTGTCACCATGCCTGGCAAATTTTTTATATATATTTTTAGTTGTCCAGCTAATTTCTTTCTATTTTTTTAGTAGAGACGGGGTCTCTCTCTTGCTCGGGCTGGTCTCGAACTCCTGAGCTCAAATGATTTGCCCGCCTCGGCCTTCCAGAGTGCTGGGATTACAGGTGTTAGCCACCACGCCCAGCCAACACCATACTTTCTTATAAAGAAAGGTACATTTACCATGTGACTCTGCAATCCCACTTTAAGGCATTTACCCAAGTGAGATGAAAACCTGTATCCACACAAAATCCTGCACACAAATGTTTAAAGTAGCTCTATTCATAATTGCCCAAAGCTGGAAACAACTCAAACGTCTCTCTGTGGATGAACGGTTAAACTAAATGTGGTTTATCCATACAAAAAAATGAAGTGCTGGTACATGCTACGATATGGATGAATCTCAAATGCATTTTGTGAAGTGAAAGGAGCCAGACTCAAAAGGTTACATATTGTAGAATTCCATTTATATGACAAAAATATAAGCAAAAATATAGTGATGGAGTACAGATCAGTGGTTGCCAGAGGTCAGGGTGAAGGGAGGGCATAACCTCAAAGGGGCAGTGCTGGGCAAATTTTTGAGGTGATGGAACTGTTTCGTACAGTGGTGGTCATTACCTGATTCAATGCATTTGTCAGAACTCATAGAACTGTACACCAAAAGAGGGAATTTTACTGTATGTAAATTTAAAATAAGTTTTTAAAAAATAACATGCCAATGTGAGCTAGAGAGTGGAAGGGAATGTGACATCAAAGAAGTCTGCTTAGGAAAGAGAGCCCGATCCCAGTTCAGCACTGGGCACAAAAGGTTACAGGGCATTTAAATCATAAGGGCATCATAAAGATGCCTCACTGGGTATACAAAACAAACGACTCTGTGGTGGGTTCAGAGTTTAAAGGGACACAGATAAACAAGCAGAGGGCCACCTGCCCAAGGATGCATACAGAACATGGTGCGGATCTGTTAGCCTAGGGTCGGGAAGACTAAAGCCCCATGTGAGCTGATTCAGTTTCCAAATCGTAAGGGACAAAAAAGAGGGGGCTTTGAAAAAAAGAAAGTAGACGAGAAGCCAAAGGAACAAAAAAAGACTAGTGCCTCTGCTTGAGCGCAGCTGGAGAATAAAGGCAGATGACAGTGAGAAAACTGTTCAACCAATACCACGCGTGGGGCTTCCAGCGTTAGTTTCAAGCTTATGGCAGTGACACACGGCTGCCATCTGGAGACACCATCTCCAAATTACAGAAAGTCTCTTAAGCACTATTGTTGCAGAGCTGTTGATTATAAAGCCACAACACATACCACAAAGACCTTGTTTGGGAGCCTGGGACTTCAACAATCACTCCCATTCTATTTCTCTCCCATATTCTGTCAAGGAAAATACGCATCGGATTGGAACGGGGAGAACAAGCAAGAATGGTAAAGGGAAATATAAAGCCCAGGATAAACGCCGAGACAGTAGGAGAGGCCCCAGCTATTGTAACTAAGTTTAAACTTGCTGACCTGGAGGAACACTGGCATAAAGACAAAATGTTGAAAGACTGGAGAAGGGCAAAAACACAATCTCAATTTTCAAATAAGGAAGAACGTAGCCTCTGGGAACTATAAGCTGGTGACACTGACAGCATAGTGTTCTAGAATATTTAAATGTAAGGTTTATGGCAGTTAGAGGAGTAGTGATATCTAGGAACCCTTGGAAACAAGTAATTCCAGACTGACCTCATTTCCTTCTGGGTAGGGTCACCAGACTGGTAGAGCAGGAGAAGTGATGGGTACACTTTGCGGAAGTAAGTGAGGCATGTGATAATGCTTTTCATGCCACTGATGTGGATGAGATGAAGAAATTTAGGAGAGGTGACAACACGGTTAAAAAGATTCATAACTGGCTGAGCAACTGTACCTAAAGAATGTCAGTGGGAACCTGAAATTCAGAATGTAGCTAAATGGTGCATGGCGAAAATGTGTAAGTCTTTACTGAATATCCACTGTGTGCTAGGCATCAGGCTACATGTCTTCCTTTTCCCGTACATCGTCTCATATAGCTCTCCCAACAGCGCTGTGAGGTAGGTAGGTGTTTATCCTTCTTCTGCAGATAAGGAAGTAACTTGCCCAGGGTCCCTCAGCAAGTAAGGGGCAAAGTTTGGATTTGAACCCAAGCTTTTCTGCTCTAAAACCCATATCCTTTCTAACCCCGATATCCGCCACTGCATCATGATAGGTTGCTATCTTGAAGTAAACAATGACCTTGTTGAATAGGTAATATATCCACATGGCTCAAAGTTCGAAAAGTATAAAAAGTTACATAGTAAAATATCTTCCCACCTCCTTAGTCCCCTCCCAATAAACCACTATTAAAAGTTTCCTTGGGAGGCTGAGGCAGGCGGATTGTTTGAGCTCAGGAGTTCAAAACCAGCTTGAGCAAGAGCGAGACCTCGTCTCTACTAAAAATAGAAAGAAATTAATCGGACAACTAAAAGTATATAGAAAAAACTAGCCGGGCATGGTGGCGCATGCCTGTAGTCCCAGCTACTTGGGAGGTTGAGGCAGGAGGATCGCTTGAGCCCAGGAGTCTGAGGTTGCTGTGAGCTAGGCTGACGCCACGGCACTCACTCTAGCCAGGGCAACAAAGTGAGACTCTATCTCAAAAAAAAAAAAAAAAAGTTTCTTTATGCATATAAAGCAAAGGTTGGTATAGCTTCTTATTTTCCCCCTCCTTTTTAGCACATATAATTGCATTATTACGCCCACTGTTCCACAACTTAACGATGTATTTACAGATCTTTTTACATCAGTACATAGCAAGCATGCAACTTATCTAAATGAAATAACATTTATAAAATACATAGCACAGTGTCTGGCACATAATAGGTGTATGTCCAGGGTCAAAGAGCTGGAAGGTGGAGGAATTGGGATTTGAACTCAGGCTCATGGCCTCTGTCTCTGTAGCTATTCATCTATCTCTTTTTAGGGCGTATTAAGAAAAAAAAAAAGTTCTGACAACAGGGTTGAAAGGGCCTTCTTTGTGATTATCTTCAGATAACCCAGGCAGCGTGACGGGCTTTCCCAGGGCTGAGGCACACTGTGAGGAAAGCAGCAGCCCAGCCAACTGCGGGCGAACTTCAGAAAAGGGTTTCTGACTCCAAGCTAGGAGTCAGGGTAAGGGCATGACAGAAAGTGTGAGATGAATGAAAGTGATAGCAAATGACATGGCAGTTTGCTCTAAAATAACGATCTGGTTTTTTACCGGCTGGTTCTTTTCTTAAACAATGAGTTACATTTTTGATGAAAAAGATAGACTGAGCGTGGCTTTGCAGGCAAAGACCTAGGTTTAAATTCCTGCCGTGCCGAGCATCTCCAAGCTCTGTGACTCTCCAAATATAACTTCCCTGAGCTTAGCTTCCTGATCTGTAAAATGAGGGATAATAAACCAGTTCCATAGGGCTGTTGTAAGAATCAAATTAAATTGAGTGTGTAAAATATCTAACCCTACGAATGATATTCCCTAGGTCAGTGTCTGGATTTGAGCCACTGTCTCAACTCTCTTCAAGCAACAAGTGGCTGTGGCTTCCAGCGTTAGTTTCAAGCATGTGACCTGTGACACACACCACTGCCATCTGGAGACATCATCTCCAAATTATGGAAATTTCTTAAGCACTGCAGTTGCAGAGCTGTTGATTATGAGGTCACAAAGACCTAATATGGGAGGCTGGTACCTCAGGTTGTTATTTTCCTGGCCACCCACTCCCCCCATCATTGATAACCTCACTCAATTCGTTTTACGCCCTGAGACTAAGTCTCAAAGACAGCCATGAGACACTAGATCCCAAGGCCAAAATCTGCTATGCAGCTTATATTTTTCTAAAGGGCTTTATGCTTATTAACCAATGAGGAAGGTTAATATTAATCATAGGACTGCCAGCTCCCTTGAATGTACCTTCTGCATCTGTTGCTTTTTACTATGCACCTCTCCCATTTATAGTTTCCCACCATATGGCTTCTGCTCCCAGAATGCCAATGGTCACCATCTACTTTTTATTATACGTGGCTTGGTGAGAGTGACACACATGCTCCTTCTGTTAAATAGATAACTACTTCATTGACAGTAATAAAAAGTAAATCAAAGAGGCAGTACATAATGAAGGCCAAAGGAGTGGTCTAGACAGTAAACATTTAATTGAGAAGAGGTACATAGTAGATACTCAATAAATATTCAGTGAGAGAATGGAGGAGTAAGGGAAAGCTCAGTGTGAGCTAAGGCAGTCTGGGAACACAGTAGCCAGGCTGAAGCATAGATTTCAGGTGGGGAGAGTGAGTGAGAAGTTGTCAGGCTGGGAAGGTAGACTGAGGCCAGATTCTCGTTAAAAATGATTATAGTGGGCCATTAGGTTTGGAGGAGGGAGAAACATGAGCCAGAGAATCCAGTTATAGGCAACTGCTATTATATATGTGTGAGATAAATGTTTTAATGCCATGGATTAATAAAGAAATGACAGGTCTCAGTGACTGACTGTGAGAAGTGATGAGGCAAAGGGGGCGACTAAAGGTGATAGGGGCTACTAGAGGTGACATTGAGGTATTTTGAAGTCCAAGTAACTAAGAGAATGATGGTACCATTATCGGAAGTGGAGAGGTCAGCCGGTAGAATCTTTTTCAGGCGAGATGCAAGAATTTTGTTTCAGACATTTCCAAATGGAAGTACCCAGCAGCGTTGGAGATGGAATCTAGGAGCTCAGGAGACGAGTCAGGGCTGCTTGAAGTTCAGATCCCAGCCTCATTCTCTCTATTGTCACCGCTGGAGAGCCCATCTCCTTTCTTAGCTTCAACTGTGGCCAGAACAGTGCAGTGTCATGGAGCCCAAGGAAGGGAGGAGAAGAAAGAGATGTGCCCACTGCTGCTGGAGGGACTGAGGAGTCTGAAGCTCCTGAATCACAAGAAAGGACCACGTGATTTGGTCATTGGGAGAGAATTGTGATCTTCAAGAGATGTCATTTCAGCTTGGAGATTTGTGGGTGGGTGGTTGAGAAACAGACTGTAGGGAGTTTAGGAGTTAGTGGGTGTTGAGAGAGAGAGGCAGTGAGTGTTGACCATTTGGCAGTAAGAAGAAAACAGGTAAAAGGTAGCTAGAAAGGAGCCCAGAGGAGCCCAAAGCTCTGATATTTCTCTATTGAAACTGTTTTCTCAAACGTCACCATTTACCTCCTTCTCACCAAATAAAATGTTTGCCCTACTCTTGATTTGATCTCTTCTTAATATTTGACACAGTTGATCTCCTATTACTCCCTTTCCTTAAAACTCTCTTCTCCTGTGGCTTCTATGATAGACACTATCCTGATCTCCTGCTACATGGCTGACCACCAACTCTCTATTTTTGCCTTGCTGGCTCCTCTTCTCCTACTCATATCTATAAATGTTTTCTAAGCCTTCGGCTTTGGCCCTATGCTCTCTCAAACAGCCCATGCATCTAAGCTGATGACTTACAAAGCTCCTTCTTGCCACTTCCAACAGCCTATAGGGCATCTTTACCAAACCAGTTTTCTTTTTTAACCTTGTCTTTCTGAGAGGGGTCCTACAATTCTCCCAGGTATTCAGACTGGATGCTTTCAAACATCAGTTGCTTTCTTAGCATTTTGGTACATCAAATCTGTATCAAGTCTTGTCATCTCTTTCTTTGAAACATCCCTGGGGTTCATCCTTACTCTCCATTTATTTTTTTTGCCACTACCCCCAATCATTTCTAGGCAACATTACTGTAACTGGATTCTGGAGAGTCTTCCTGACTCAGGCTCTACCGCTCCCAAATCCCTACTTTTTGTACAGAATAACTAGGTTAATGCAATTACATTACAATTTGCTGTGTCACTTCCCTGTGCAGAAATATATGATGGCTCCATATAGCTCCTAGCACAACAGCTGAACTCTTCTGCATGACTTTCCGAGCATAGAAACAGAGAATCAGAAACAGAAGGGATACTAGATAGGACCTGGCCTAACTTTCTTTATAATGCAAGAATTGCTATTCAGCATTCTTCAGTCCACCTGCCTCTCCTTAGAAGAGTCCCTAGATCATGGAGCCTTTCCTAATTTGGTCTCACTCTTTATATTCAATTTTCTTTTCTTTTCTTTTTCCTTTTTCTTGCTCCATTGCCCAGGCTGGAGCTGGAGTGCAGTGGCGTGATCATGGCTCACTGCAGCCTCGAACTCCTGAGCTTAACCGATCCTCCTACCTTAGCCTCCTGAGTAGCTGGGACTAAAGGCATGCACCACTATGCCTGGCTAATTTTTAAACTTTTTGTAGAGACAAGGTCTTGCTGTGTTGCCCAGGCTGGTCTTGAACTACTGGCCTCAAGTGATCCTTCTGTCTTGGCCTCCCAAAGTTCTGGAATTACAGGCATGAGCCACCACACCCAGTCTCAATTTTGCTTTTCTACTACCTCCACAGTACATCTCCTCTAGTCAGGGTGGTTTCTTCTTAGCTCCCTCCTCTACCAGGTTTGTTCCAACCTCCTTGTTTTTAACCATCTGCTTTGCTGAATGCCTTTCACTCCCTTTTCTAGTTCTCAAAATCCTACCCATAGTTCTAGGACTAGTCTAAACATCATCTCTCATGACCCCATTCCTGATCTCTTCGTCTTAACTCCTATTGCATTTACTGCTACCACATAGCTAATTTTATCCTCCCCTCACCCCTAACAGAATGTAAGCTCTTGAGGGGGAAAAACCCATATCTTAGACTTCGTATCACCCACAGGCTTACCTTACACAGAATTAGTCATAGAGTAGCTTCTCAGTGAAAACTTAATGATTAATAATAGATCAGCAACTTTAGGGCTAGAGACGTGAGATCACACAGCAAGTCAGTAACCAAGTTCACGATTAGAAATCACAGCCCCTGTGTCCCTGTGCTGCAGTTTTGGCACATATGAGCCTAGCCTGATGAGAATGCTTCAGGGATGGGCCTAGGTCTTAGGCCAGAATAGAGCCTTCCTGAGCCTGAGGAGCAGGAAGAATTACCTCGGTAGTCCAGGGCAGGGGCCCGTGGGACCTCTTCTGCATATACTTCATTGTAGCTTTCATCTGGATAGTAGCCCGAACCTATTACAGAATGAAGAAGACAATATCAAGATGGTGTTTTGATTTCTCCCTCAAGTCCTTCCCAACCTTCCTCCCCTCCCACCGCCCATCCAACTTTGTTCCTGAGGACATGGTGCTCCATGCGTGGGTCAGGAGCCATGTGAATATTTTGTGGGGGAAATTTTGCCTTGTAAGGCAGCAGAACTACTGTGGGCAAAACCTCAGCATCTCAGGTGCATACAGGGCAAGGTCATGGTCAGGAGGCTTACTGGTAGCACTAGAAAACGCCATTCAAAAGAAAAAATAGGCCGGGTGCGGTGGCTCATGCCTGTAATCCTAGCACTCTGGGAGGCCGAGGCGGGCGGATTGTTTGAGCTCAGGAGTTCGAGACCAGCCTGAGCAAGAGCGAGACCCCATCTCTACTAAAAAGAGAAATAAATGATCTGGACAACTAAAAATATATATATATATAGAAAAAATTAGCCGGGCATGGTGGCGCATGCCTGTAGTCCCAGCTACTTGGGAGGCTGAGGCAGGAGGATCGCTTGAGCCCAGGAGTGTGAGGTTGCTGTGAGCTAGGCTGACGCCACAGCACTCACTCTAGCCAGGGCAACAAAGTGAGACTCTGTCTCAAAAAAAAAAAAAAAAAGAAAAAAAAGAAAAAATAATCAAACTTCTTGACCATTCATCAATCCCGTCAATCTGGCCCACGTATAACCCATTTCCTTGATGCAACATGTGAGTCTTGGTGAGTCACTGATGACCAAGCTCTGAGGATGGACTGTGGTTCCAGCTAGGAGGAGAAAACAGAGCCTGAGTAAGTGTCTTCTCCCTAATGACAGGCCTGCTCACAGTCCTCAGAGGGAAACAGTAACTCAAGCTCCCACTAGCCCACAGGGCATGAGCCTTTTTGCCACCTGATTGCCTTTGCTGGAGGTGGCATGCCAAGGCAGAGAGGAATGGCTCACAAGGCAAGGAGAAATGAGAACAGTTTCATGAGCACTTTGCCCTGGTTTGGAGAAAAGAGAAGGCAGAGTCCTTTGGATAAATTTCCTGTTTCTCTAATCAGCAGGGGCTTTAGTAAGGAGCTGTTGAGCTTAAAGAACATTCCTAATCTACTTCCGTCCAGTTAAGAGGCACAGTCCCTGGTGGAGGCAGGTCTGCGGCTGTCTGGGAGACTAAACAGTATGTTCCACCAGACGGCAGGAAATCGGTCATGAATATGAACTAATTGGAAAACAGCTTGGTCCTTTCCGGAGAGAAGTTTCCGGAAGCCCTGCTTTTAGCCTCCCTGAGCCCTAAAGCACGCACAAGAATAGGGCAGCCATTCGTGCTGGGGTCAGAAGACAATTCCCCATTTCCAGGAGAGGGTGTGCTTCCAGGACAGGGCTGGGTTTTAGTGCTGCAGCCCTTTGGTCTGTGTAAACACTCAGACCACAAGCTTGCATGCCTCCTTGCTGGGAAGAGGCACAGGGCCCCCTGCACTGAAGGGTGGAGCAGAGGGCTCCATGATGAAGCTCCTCCGTTCGCCAGGAGCCCAGACTGGGGCGGGGGGGTGAGGTGTTGGGAAACCAGTCCAACTTGGTGAACAAGGGAATGAATCAAATTGAAAGTTTGCCCTATGAAATCATGTCCTTGTTGGTTTGCCCTCATTCCAGAGGAAAGAGTTCATTTTTCCTCTTTCCCTTTCTTTCTTTCTTTTTTTTTTTTTCCTGTTTTCCCATTTCAGTTCTTCTTCTGGCTTTCCTTTATTTTCCCTTAGGCCTCATCTCCCTTTTTCCCACATGGAAGGTTTCTCTTTGGGGGGTCATGGAATTCTTGTCAGCTGTTTCAGTTTAGTATTAGTCTCCAAGCCTTCCAGCTCCTGTAAACAAGAGGCCAGATGTGCATGATTCCCTAAAATATTAGGTCTCCCCACTCTTGTTCTAGAGCTGGCTGTAGAAATGCTCAGCAGAGAGCAAACATCTGTTTACCAGAAGAGAAAATGGGAGTGTCAGAGGCCTATGGCTGAATAATAGTAACAACATGACAATAACAATGACCGTTAACATCACTCAGCTCTGACTCCGGGTTAAGCACCTTACATATGTTAGCTCATTATGTCATCATAATATCTCAGTAGGATAGTAACATCTCAATACTCTCCAATGTACAGACGAAGCAGCAGGTTCAGAGGAATCAAGGGAGTTGACCAAGATCTCACAGCTAGTAAGCGGCAGGGTGGGTCTGTCTGACCCCTAGTTACCAGACTCAGACATTCCACTAAACACGGTGGTTAGGGAGAGCTTTTGACAATGTCCAGCAGGGATAAAAATCCAAAATCTTTCTTGCAACCCCGCTTTTTTTACTCTGTGTGTGTGGGATTGAAGGCCACCAAGTATTTGACATCATTCCAGAATTACAGGGCATGTGGGAAAACTGAGGGGAAGACTCAATCAGATAATTACAGTGTCCATTAGGGTGTGGAGGTAGCTGGGCCAGTGCCAAGTTTGCTTTGTGCTGGGAATGGGCTCAGACTTCCTTACCACTTGAAACTTTTCCATTTCCTCACTTTGCCTGTCTTTGAGCATTTTTGGAAATATTGGGATACTGAGATAGGGTATAAGAATGAAACTAGAGGGGCGCTCTACATTATTCTATCTGCTTGTCCCTCTTCAGCCCTGGGGGGAAGGGCTTGGGCAGCATTCCTCAGTTTCTTTAGATCAATCAGTGGCTGGTTACTGTGTGGTCTGCTACTGGGTTCCTCTAACCTCCGCAGCACAGTCCGGCCCTCTAAGCACTGCCCTTCACAAAGGTATGGTTGGAAATGTAATTGATAGTTGAAGACTATTTTAAGATCCACATTAATGCTTGGCTTATGATGACAGAAACAGTCTGACTTTCTGAGCTGCACAGATATGCCAATACACACTTTTAACTCACTCTTTGCTTTATTTATATTCTTAACCCTTTCCAATCCCTGTACCCTTTTTCTGATTAGCCCTGAATCCACACTTGGCCACTTTCCTTGTACCATGCCCATTTGAGGACAAGGCTATAGAAGTGAACAAAACAGTCCTGGATGCAACGAATAAATATTTGTTGAATGAATGAATGAACAAATGCACAGAGACAAGCCCAGAAGCTGAGCTAGCAATGTAGGGGAGAATCATTGGAACTGCAAATGCCTCTCATGTAGCCTCCTAAGAATAGAAGACAGTAAAATGAGTGGGTTTGTAGGGCTGTCAGAGACCTCACTAGGCTGGCTCCTCAGAAGGAGTGACCTGGTGATTCGTATGAAAGTGGGGTGTGCCACCTTTGCAAACATCCCTTTGAGAACCCCAAATGAATATAAGTTTTTAAAAAGTGCCTTTGCATACCATGAGGTTTCATACAGATGTTCAAAATTGGGCTTTGAGCCATCTAATTCCCCTTCCCTTAGTCCTGTGGTCTTTGGCTGGATTTTGGTCTTCTGTACTTGAACTAAAGCTAGGGGGAGGGTGAATGCGGGGGGTGGGCAGCTGCATATTTATCTCCTGGAGACTTGAGGCTCATTTAACTGCAAACAGTGTGTGCTCTGCCAAGGGCTTGACTTGAATTTTTTCATCTCAATGTCAGCCCTTGTGTTTCACCCCCTACAAAGCCAGGTTAAGCCAAAGGGGGGAAGAAGTTTGCATATTTGTTTGAAAGCTTGATGCAGCTGTTCCAGATAAACAGAGCTACTGCCAAAGGCCTCCACCAGGAGCTAAGGGCATGTGGAAAATTTTAGCCGCAATGACTGTGGCTGTTATGGGAGCAGTTTGTTATTTACTCATCCCTGGATATTTTCCTAACCCCATTGGTTGGGCCTGTCTCCTTCCCCTACTTCCCCCAGCCCCTGTGAGGGCAGACACTGCAGGCCACAGAATATTCTTAGCAACTGGAATGCCAGCTGGGCCCCATCAAAAGCCTCTGCATGCCACCTTATTATCCTTCCCTCATGTCTCCCCCTCTCCCTTTCCCTCTCCTTACCGAGTCTGTTCTCTTTAGCTCCCTATGTCTCCGGGGGTGAAGGGTGAAATGTTCAGGAATCCAGAATTCTCCATCCCTTCTGAAGTAAGAAACAAACCAGAAGAGACTGGGGAATTCCTGATTTAGAGAATGTGATCTGTATTACCATTAACAGCTTTGGCAGAAAGGAGCTATAAAAATCTCATTTTATAAAATAAGGTCAGGGACAGAGTGGGAGAGAGATAGAGAGAGAAAGAGGGAAGGAGAGAGAGAGAATGGAAGGTCTGATGAATTCTTGTTTCCCTTGAACAGATTGTCTCCCTTATTTTTTCCAAATGAGATATGTGGTCTAAGTCCTATTTTTTGTGGTCTTGATAAGGGTATTTGACTCATAAAGAAATTCATATTAATAAGGACTAGACTCATAAAGAAATTCATATTAGAAAATGGTTTTCAGGAAGCTACGGGGAGAAGCAGGAAAGACAATGGTCTCAAAGACCATGTTGTCCAGCTTTTTCATTTTTGTGCCGGTATAGCCTATTTTCAAACAGCTCTTCTTAGAGTGCCTCAAAAGCCTCCCTCGGTAGTCTGTTGCAATGTTTAACCATCTTTATTGTCCTTGAATAGTTCTTCTCTGTATGTAAAATAAAGGTCTCTCATTGTAGTCTAATTCTTCCCTCCTCCAAGTCTTAGTCTAGACTCTGCCCTCCCTGGAAATAATGGACAACGGCACTTAGAGCTTACCTGCATACCATGTTGGTGTCACTGCTGGAGTTAAGAAGAACAGCAGAGAGAGGGCTCCTCTTTGAGTTAGTTGATTGGCCATCCTTGAAAGGGAGAGTTAGGGAGACAAGAGTAGAGGTATGTGAGCTGAAGTACCAGGGCAAAGGAAAATGACTTTCAGAAGTCAGCCATCAGTGAATTTCCAAAAGTGAGGGGAAGCAGAAATACAGGATCTGTGAGGAAGAAGAGAGATTTTTATAATTAAAATACTATTAAATTAAAAAAAATAAAATTAATGAATGTCTGTTATATCATCCCCCTCATAAGGATCTTCTGCTTCATAGAATGATAAGACTTTATTTGTTATTTACAGTCCCTTTTCCTCCCAGCAAATATTCAATCTTCAACTGATTCTGGTGGGATCAGATGCAAATGCTCCATGGTCCAAGTTACAGAGAGGGACACTGAGGTACTGAGACTAGGAAAGGGCCAACATAAAGTCACACAGAACCAGAAGGTAATGTGGTGATCTAAAGGCTGCCACTTAATGGTTTCGTCCATTCAACTAGCATTTCCTAGTCACTAATCTGGGAAAATGTTAACATATATAGTCTAAGAGCTTGAACTTTGGAGTTACACAGATCTGTATGTAAATCCAATTTTGTCACCTGTTGTCTGTGGGGCCTTGGATAAATTCCTTAACTTCTCTTGAGCCTCAGTTTCCTTATCTATAAAATGGAAATAATAGTAGTATCTACCTTATAGAATAAATTATTGCCTGGCACATAGGGAAGCAATCAATATATATGTTAGACAATATTATTACTGACTTTGTATTGGACAGGACTGGATGTTTCCTTTCCTAGTCTCCCAGGCAGTAACTATATTTTGGCACTCTTCTTAGCTTTGGGTTTCGAGGCTTAGTGGTTTGGTAGTGGCTTATGGCTTTCAAGTCGAGCCTAACTTTCTAGTTTCACCCTGCTGAGCCAGCAGGAAGTCAGCGAGGTTGGGGAGGACCTACTGAGGTACATGAGGAGAAGGTGAGCAGGCTCCAGGTACCCTCTCACTTCCTGCCCTGTCCTCACTCTAATGGGATGAGAGTTTTGTGGTTCCCAGTGAGCAAATACTTCATAAATGAGAGGATTAAAACCTACTGCCCATTGGTATAAACTGGCCACTGGACCTTTCAGTAAGCACCCATTCACCCACATGCTTTCAGTGAAGTGCCACGCTCAGGGGAGCAGTCAGTCCCAGAAATGGAGAAACGAAAAGATGGCAGATTCTGGCCAGAGCCCCTCAGTGACATGCAAAGTCCAAGAAGGGCAAAAATTCATTTTCCAATTCATTGCTACTTGGCTTCAGATTTTGTCTAGAGAGTGGCAAGGAAGCAGGATCGAGAAAAAGTGACAGCAAGTGAAGGAGCCAAGGAAAGTAGAAAGATGTGGGGAGGAAGCTAGAAAGAAAAGCCAGTCTGACAGAGCTGAAGGAAAGAGGTGGATAAAAGCAGGAGGAGGGCAACAGAAGGAGAAAGAGGAGATTAAAGAGGGATCCAGGAAAATGAACAGCTAGATAACTGATCACCGACCCCTCTCCCACATGCAGCCTCCACTCAGTTCCTTTGTTCCGGAGCAGGGACTTTCCTTCTTCAGACCCGACATTCTGAGTCTGTGACCTCTTACCTGCCAGCTCCTCCCCAGTCTCAGACTGAAAACGTGACTCACTAGAGTCAACCATCCCTCTGCTGTGGGCTGAGAAGGTAGCGGGAACATGTGTTTGCAGCCAGGTCACGGCACAAATGAAATGCAGCATATGATACAGTTTCATGAAAGAGCTTCTCCCCCTCTAACCTCAGTCATGTTTCCCAAGTCCCGGGTCTTTTTATCCCCTCCATGGTTGTGATTTGGGGTAATGTAGTGTGGAGGGGTTAATTGCAAATCTTACCTGTTTTACGGTCTTTTGTGCTCTCTTTCTCTTTCCTCCTCTTTGTCCTTCCTCTCTGCTCCTCTCATCAGTTGGAAAAAACTTCTACTTTAACATTCCTAGAACGAGTGGCTCCTGGTCTGTCCGGGCCTCCGGGATTCTGTTAACACTGCCCAGATGTTAGGACGTCTGCATCTGCCAAAAGTTTCCTTAAAGCTATATTATCCCCACAACTATAGTTGTTCCTCCTTCAGAGAAGGGTTTTAGAGATATGGGGGAGAAGGAACATGGGGATTAGAGAAACTCAGTCCGTCTGCTGTGGAACAGGGGGAAGTGTGAATGGCACTGGCTCCAAGCCCGTGAGTATAGTGATGACTAACAGAGGCTGGCTAAAGGGCCTCCAGAGATGTGTTGCACTGAAGAACACTTTGTATGACTCAGCATGACATCAGGATTGAATGAAAAGGAATTTCAGAAACTCCAAGGAGAGGGGAAGAGTGTAGCTGACTTTGACGTTCCCTGGAGATTTCTCCTATAATTCCTTAGACTCTTCAACTCCGAGTTGCCTTGCCGTCTACATGGTACAGGGTCAGACATACTTTGAACCCCTTGCTCTGGTGATCTAACTTCTCTGGACTTCAGTTTCTGATAAGATTATGTTGTTTACAAAAAATACCAGGTGCTTCTTGCCTGAAGAATCAAGACCGATGGTCCATATTAAGAATGGAGGGAAAGCATACCCAGGGAAAATTTAGTGGGAGGCTGTTTAAGTGAATCTAGATGATACGTGCATGGCAAGATTATAGCCATTGCTAAACTGTTTCCCAGTGGTCTCTGATGGAGGGCGGATGTTTCTCTTCACTAAGCATGCTTTCTTCATTTTAGTATTTGATAATGAGACTATTCTACCATAGTATAGATCTGCTCCTAACAGTCTCCCTCCCCTCGCGGTTGACATTTACATCTGTTGAAAAATCAGTGGTTGTAGAAGAAAAATGTTAAAGTTGATATAGAAAGGGTTTCTCCCCTGTGTATACAAGCAAATCAATAACCCCTTCTCAGTCATCAGGGGGAGAATTGCACGTGCAATAATGCAAAATTCAGAAGCATACCTGAGTCTACTTCACTTCCAATCTACACATCACAAATACATATCAAGTATCTACCGTGTGTTTAACAGTGTGATAGCAATATAAAGAAGTTGAAGACATGGTTTCGATCTCCTTCATTCAGTAAGTTTATCAAGCATCTATTATGTCAGGAATGATGGATATAGTGGTGAACAAGACAGACAAAATCCCTGGCATCCTAACCCATAATTAATTCAACAAACATTTGTTGAGCATCTATTAATATTATGTGCCACACATTGTTCTAGGAAGAAACATCAGTGGAAAAAACAGACTAAAATCCCTGTCTTCATGGAACAGAGGAGACAGACATCAAACAAAAGTATTCTTAATTACACTTGCGTATTTAGGGAATCTTTATTGGTCATCCACTATAAGCTAAGCACTGAGGATACGGTGATGAGCAAGAAATGCGTGAGCTTTGATCTTATGGAGCTTATTTGCCAGCTCCCACAGAGTGTGTGTTTAGTACGAGAGAGAAGGGGGCCACAATCAATTAGAAAACAATATAACACCATACAGTAAAAAAGCACCAAAAGCTATAGTACAGACTTAGAGGACTCTAGGAGGAGGTCAGAGGAGCGGGGCATCTGGGAAGAGGTTGGCCTTGGCCTATTCTCAGGCAAAGCAAATGACATAAACAAGAGCTCACTGTTAGGTCAGAGGGGGATGGGCAGTCTGGTAAGAGGGTTCAGGGAGGGAAAGGAAAACAAAGTTGAATAAATAGGGTAGGGCTAGAAGATCAAATATAGGAGTTTATTCTAAACTCCTGTGTTAGGAAATAGTGAATATATTAAGTGCAAATGTGTGTATGTGTGTGTGTGTGTGAGAGAGAGAGAGAAAGAGAGAGAGAGAGAACATAAAATAATTAATTCTCCTAGGGATGTTTTCTTTCTTAAAGACCCCTTCACTGGCTCCCTGTTGGCATACAGTCCAAGCTCCTTAGCATGGCATAGCATGCCCTTCACAGGGCAAACTCCAACTATTTCCTCAGTCTAGTTTTGAACATTCACCCCACGACTCCCCATTCTGGACACACTGAGCCGCTTGCTCTCCCTTTCCCACCTTGGTGCCTTTGCACAGACATAGTTACTCTACACTGCAGTCCCTTCCCTCCTTTCTTGGCCTGTTGAAACTGTATATCCATCCTTGCTGCTGAGAAGCTTCCCCCAGCCCATCCCAGCCAGAGGTGGTTAATTTGCCTTCCTTTCCTCTCACAGCACTTTGTACATGACACCATTACAGGACTTCTCATACTTTATTGTCATTGTTCTTTACTTATCTCTGACTCCTATTAGACTGTGAGTGCCTAGAGGGCAAGAACCTTGTCTTAGCCTTCTCCACATCCCCAGTACCCAACACAGAGCCTAGCATATGTCAGGGTGAGGATGTTGCAGAAGGCCTCAATCCCACTTAGAGCTGAAGGAGTGAGACAGACGAGTGGCAGAGAGAGGTTAAAGAAGAAAGCGAAGGGGGAGAATATGGAAATCACAGGGAGATGAAGCTAAGGGGATATGTGAGAAGAGAGGGGGACAGCATCCCTGTGAAGCACTGGGATGAATAATATGAAAAGCTCACCAAAAACAGATGGGATTAATTAAAAAGCAACATTTCTGCAGCATGTACTATGTATGGAAAACACTATGTTTAGACACTGTGGAGACAGAAAGTTAGATAAAACACCTCTCTGCATGGTTTGGTTGGGAAGATAAGACAAAGGCAAAGAGACTGACAACATCCATACATATTAAATTTCTTTTTCTTTCTTTCTTTCTTTTTTTTTTTTTTTGAGACAAAATCTCACTTAGTCACCCTGGCTAGAGTACCCTGGCGTCAGCCTAGCTCACAGCAACCTCAAACTCCTGGGCTCAAGCAATCCTACTGCCTCAGCCTCCCAAGTAGCTGGGACTACAGGTGTGCACCACCATGCCTGGCTAATTTTTTCTATTTTTAGTTGTTTGGCTAATTTCTTTTCTATTTTTAGTAGAGATGGGGTCTTGCTCTCGCTCAGGCTGGTCTTGAACTCCTGAGCTCAAGGGATCCTCCCGCCTTGGCCTCCCAGAATGCTAGGATTACAGGCATGAGCTACCACACCTGGCCCTAAATTTCTTAAAGTTCAGTACCATTTTCAACTTTAAGACTTTTAATAAAAAGCCTCTCACCAGTCATTAAGATATTGTTTTAAGAAATATTGGATATGGAAAGTTACTTACCTAGGTGAGATCTCAGCAAAGCTCAACGAGGCTAGATTATTAATAGAAATAACTTTCTTAGAAAATGGATATGGAATTATGAATTTTAATACCATTCAAAATGGTTTCTCATTTCTTTGTGTCCCAAACTGTATATTATGAGCTTTTGTGAAGAAGATAAGATCAGGGATGGAAAGAGAGGAAAGCATTCATGTAGAATCTGAAAGGAGTGGGATGGAAAAAAAGGAATGAAAAATAGACACAGAAGAGAATTTCAGAGAAGGATAATGCGAATACACAAGAGATAATAAGAATAAAAAGACATTCCTTTTCCAGAAACTAATTTTTAAAACTGTAGATATGAATTAACTGTTTAAATGAACTGTTTAAATGATGAGGTGTCTGATGGCTATAATATAAAATGAGATTTTAAGAAAATAAGTAGGAGGTGCTTTTAAATTCCATGATAGGCACTTAGCCAAAGGTAATTGAAGGGATGCTAGAAAAGGGATTAGAGAATGAAAATGATAAGGTTATTATGTGAATAAAAGATAAGATGTATTCTGAGTGAAATGGTTGATGTCTTTTTACTGGTTCCTAAGACAGAGAGTAGGAATATCCCAAGACATTATCCAGCAACTCAATTTAATTTTTCTATTTTATGACAGTGTAATAGTGGGATGGTTTAGACATTTAGCTTTTTATTTAATTTCAATAATCAATCCTTGAGTAACTACTAGGTGGTTACCCCTAGAGACCAGCTATGACCTCAATGAACAATCAGCTCAACAGGGATTGGCCAAGCACCAGATGTGCTGATAATTGAGCATTATGTCCTAGGGTAGTGAGGAGAGTATAAAGGGGGGCACAGGGGCCCTGCCACACTAGCTCTGTGGCAGTTTCCTTCCCTCTAGACGGCAGGATGTAACACAGGTAAGTAGAAATGCAAAGCTGGGACTGCAGTAATTGACTGAGGGTCTGAGCTAACGTGAGTGTGTGGTCAGACTATGAGTTCTGATGTTAGAGAAAGAGGTGGGGTGGGGGAAGGGGGATGTTCTCACTGAGCTGCGGTTGAGCTGGACATTGAGCAGGAGCAGAAATTGTGAGTGAAGTTAGACAGTGCGCAGGGAGTAGGGAACACGCCTTGCTTACTGGCCTGGTGAAGAGCTGAAAATTCACACTGGAAAAGTAGCAGGAAAACAGTTGAGATTGTATAGGGGGGAGGGGATTGGTGAGGATGGGGTGGCTTAGAGGTGGCAGGGTGGCACAGGGAGGTGTGACTTCACAGTGAGCTCTTGTTTATGTCATTCCCCTTGCCGGATGTCCTCCAATGAAAAACATTTACACCTAATTTTGTAAGGTTACAGGAATTTAATAGGGAAGGGACACAAATCCCTACGAAATGTTGAATGCAAAACAAGCAGCAACAATACTTAAGGAAAGTATTTTCCTTTTTTCCCTACATTTTTGGCATTGAATGTGTTTTTGTGCTCAGAAAGAGGGAGAAATTAAGAGGTTGAACCAGAAAAGGTATTGAACTCTTTATCTCACCACTCTGGGACAAGCAGGGTTACTTCCTATGTGATTGGGCTATTGGACTGAAGGCAAAAGTAAAACTCAAGGAAAAAAACAAGTTTAAGGCAGAATTGGGGCAATCATCAAGGTCTTTGTGCTTCAGGAGTTCTGAGGAGCCCCTGTTTGTGGCTAAATGTCTGTACAACAGTCGTCTCTGCTCAGGTTATTCCGAGCTGTGACAGCTGTTTGTACAACAGCAGCCACGTCTCATCACAAAGTGGGCCCCATTTCTGATGAAGGAAACAGAAGTTGGCTGGGCTAAGACCTAGGCAGGTTACTTAGCCTCTTTCAACCTGGTTCTTCATCTGTAAAATGAGGGCAGTAGTAGTGTCGACCCCATAATAGGGTTTTTGTGATGTATGCATGAGGTAACATGGATCAAGCTCTTAGCAACAGCAGTTAGTGCATAGTCAGTGCTCACTATTACAGTTATTATTAATACTTTCAGAATAAACTTATTTTTTTATTTTTTTTATTTCAGCATATTATGGGGGTACAGATGTTTAGGTTACATATATTGCCCTTATCCCCCCTCCCCCCCAAGTCCAAGTTTCAAATATGTCCATCCTTTGGGTGGTGCGCATCGCACTCTTTGTGTATGTATACATCCGTCCACTCACCCTCCTCCCCTCTTCCCCCTGCCCAACATCCAATAGATGTTATTCTTATATGTGCACTTACGTGTTGCTCAGTTAATACCAATTTGATGGTGAGTACATGTGGTGCTTGTCTTTCCATTCTTGGGATACCTCACTTAGTAGAATGCGTTCCAGCTCTATCCAGGCTAATATAAGAGGTGCTATATAACCATTGTTTTTTGTGGCTGAGTAGAGCTCCATGGTATACATATACCACATTTATTAATCCACTCATGGATTGATGGACACTTGGGTTGTTTCCACATCTTTGCAATTGTGAATTATGCT
>CAUYSK010061278.1:0-11168 GCA_963575035.1 Avahi laniger | reverse complement strand
TATAATATAAACATTGTTTTGCATTTTATTTTCTTCACTTACTGGCATTGGATATTATCCTTTATTATTACATATATATCTAACTCATTCTTTTACTGCAGTATAATATTTTATTATATGACTTTGTGCTATAATTTATTTGACTCTCTATTATGTGATTTTAGGATTCTTCTCCATTCAGATAAAATCATGAATGTCCTTGTACATGTGTCTTTGCAGATAAATAAAAGTATTAATATAATTGTAGAATAAAGTTTTGGATGTGAAATTGTTGTGTGAAAGGGTATACACACTTAAATTTTGAAATATTTTGCTAAGTTTGTTTCAAAGAGACAAAGCACCAGCCTAAGTACCTCCAACAGGGATGCCCATCACACTGCGGTTTTGCCAACATAGTGTATTATTGAATTTTTGGAACTTTTCAAAAATAGTATTTCGTTGATGATTTCATTTTTATTTCTTTATTTATAAGTGAGGCTAAACATCTTTTAATGTGTTTAAAAATCATTTGTTTCCCTGTTTTCTGTTGTTCACTAACCAGTAACCAGGTACAATATGCCAAACATTGTGCTAGGTACTGGAAAACTGAATCCAATATACGCAATCTGTGCATCTATGGAATTTTTTGTCCAGTCGGGGAGACAGACATGACACAATTACAGAAATAATGATTTGATTACTATTGTGATAGTGGTACGGTGTTTCAGGGAGTGTGACAGGGAGACCATCCTGGTCTAGGAGGAGAGGGAGGGCTTCCTAGAGAAGAAAACTGAGACCTGAAGGAGGACTGAAGTCAGGAAAAAGGGGAAGTGAGTGGGAAGTGGGAGGAGGGATGAGCCGTCCTGGCAGCCGGAAGAACCTGAGTGAAGACCCTGAGATAAAAAGGGGCTCCAGGGCCTTCTTGAACCTGAAAGAAAGGTTATAACTAAGGGATAGACTCCCTTAGATGAAACATACTTGAAAGCCACTTCTCAAAATAAGGATACTTCTTGTGGTCTGTGGCTCATGTGAGAAATACAAGCTTTAAAATAAATCTTTTTGCCAGGCACAGTGGCGCATGCCTATAATCCCAGCTATCTGGGAGGCTGAAGCAGGAGGATCTCTTTTTTTTTTTTTTTTTTGAGACAGAGTCTCACTCTCTTGCTTGGGGCGAGTGCCGTGGCATCAGCCTAGCTCACAGCAACCTCAAACTCCTGGGCTCCAGCAATCCTACTGTCTCAGCCTCCCAACAAGCATGAGCCACCATGCCCAGCTAATTTTTTTTTTCTATATATATTTTTAGCTGTCCAATTAATTTCTTTCTATTTTTTTTTGGTAGAGATGGGGTCTCGCTCTTGCTCAGGCTGGTCTCGAACTCTGAGCTCAGAACGATCCGCCCACCTCGGCCTCCCAGAGTGCTAGGATTACAGGCGTGAGCCACCGCACCCGGCCAGGAGGATCTCTTGATCTCAGGAGTTCGAGGTTGCACTGAGCTATGATCATGCCACTGCACTCCAGCCTAGGAGAGAGAGAGATAGTGTCTCAAAAAAAAAAAATAAAAAGTTATTTTGATGTAACTTGTAACCTTTCTTTACAGTGACCTTGGAAAATTACTTTCTGTGTTTTTGTTTGCTTATTTATTTTTATCAAAATAATTACTCACATAATTAAAACCAATCAAATAGTATGACCTCATCTCTCTGTACGTCTTAGTGCTACTCCTTAGAAGCACCCACTCCCTATTATTCCAGCTGTTTCTTGGAGTAGGTATCTCTATGTTTCCTTTTCTTTCTTTTCTGTTTTTTTTTTGAGACAGAGTCTCACTCTGTTGCCTGGGCTAGAGTTCCATGGTGTCAGCCTAGCTCACAGCAACCTCAAATTCCTGGGCTCAAGCAATCCTCCTGCCTCAGCCTCCCAAGTAGCTGGGATTATAGGTGCGCCACGACCCCTGGCTAATTTTTCTGCTTTTAGTAGAGACAGGAGTCTTGCTCATTGCTCAGGCTGGTCTTGAAGCCCTGACCTCAAGCAGTCCTCCAGGCTCAGCCTCCCAGAGTGCTAGGATTACAGGCATTAGCCTCCACGCCTGGTCCACCTCTGTGTTTCTAATTGCAGGATTTACAGTGTTCTACCTTGATTAACAATTTTAGATAGTATATTATATATTTCCTGTTCTGGTAGATGTGAATTTAGCACTCTTACTACCTGGCTGTGCCCCTTACTGCCACATCCCCCCCCCCCCAATTAAAAGCAATTAGAATGTTAAAATGCTTTGCAGTGGAGGTTACAGAAAACTCTGTACTGGCTTAATAGGGAAATTTAGTATCTCCACTTAACATTGTTCTGAAGAGATAATCCACAGGCATCATCCATGCCCAGGTACTTTGACCTTGGCTCTGCTGTCCTTGGGGTGTTCACATTGTCTTCAGGCCAACTGCCCTCATGTTGCTAGATGATGGCAGCAAGTTTAATTGTCTTTTCCCCATATGACAGTATTCACAGAAAGGACACTAACTCTTCCCTGCATTTAAGCCCCTCAACAGACTTGAGTCTTATGCCCTTTCCTAAAACAGTCACAAGTGAAAGGAATGGATTGTCACTATTGGGACTAATCGGATTTACCCTTTGAGGTTGTGGTTGGGATCAGCCTCCCCTAAAGCACATTGTCAGTCAGAAAAGGGTAGATATCTGAATATAATCCAGGTGGAGGAAGGTAGGGGTGGGAGGGAAGGAATTTTGTATAGGCAACAACACTCTATCATCATAATAGAATTATATCACAGTTTTTGGTTCAATTGATAGTCATTGGTAACATTGTCATACTGTTAATCTAAAAATATTCTTCACTCTTGAGCCAAATAATATATTGTGATTGAATTTCCTTGCTTTTACACTTCTTGTGCTTGGTTTTCCTGGAGTGGATGATCGCAGCATTTGTTTCACTTGCAGAATTTCCAATACTTATCCTTAATTTTTTTCATGACTTGTCAGATTCCTCACAATAGTTTTCCAAATGCTGAGCATGTCAGATGATGTAACTTTATTCATTTTCTTGGCAATCTTTCTCCCAGAGCTTTCTCTCTGGGGCTTTTGGACTGGTTGCTCTTTAGGTCAACTGTCATCCCTGTGACTACTTTTGGACTCATTCCTAAATAGATAACTTGGTTTTGGAGATGCATGATTTCTCTTTTTCTTGGTCCATTTGTTTATTTTGCTGGACACATAACTAGCAAAGAAAGTACTTCTGGGCCAGGCACAGTGGCTCACGCCTGTAATCCTAGCACTCTGGGAGACCAGGCGGGTGGATCGTTTGAGTTCAGGAGTTCGAGACCAGCCTGAGCAAGAGCGCGACCCCCTCTCTACCAAAAATAGACAGAAATTAATGGGACAGCTAAAAATATATAGAAAAAAATTAGCCGGGCATGGTGGCGTGTGCCTGTAGTCCCAGCTACTCAGGAGGCTGAGGCAGGAGGATCACTTGAGCCCAGGAGTCTGAGGTGGCGTGAGCTAGGCTGACGCCACGGCACTCACTCTAGCCCGGGCAACAGTGTTAGACTCTGTATAAAAAAAAAGAAAAAAAAAAATTTAAAAAAAAAAAAAAGAAAGTACTTCTGTTTAGTCTTTGTGCATCTGCAAATGCTTTCAGCCTACTCTAAAGCTTGACCAGGTATAAAGTTCTAGGTTGAAATTCTAGGTTGAAAGTCATTATCTTTCAAAATTTTAAAAACTTCTGATCTTTTTCTTCAACATATAAGGTTATTATTGAGAAGTTCAAGGCTATTCTCATTTCTGTTCATTTGTATATGATCTTTTCTTCTCCTTTCTTAAAGCTTACAGAATTCTTACTTTATCCCCAACAGTCAGTTGTTGTGTAATGCTGTCTCTGGAATGAGACTTTTGAAATTAATTATCATGGTCATTTGGTGAGTCCTTTTTTTCTACGGAGTTGTGGCCTTCAATTCCACTAGTTTTCTTCAATTATTTCTTAGATTATCACTTTTTTCCTTTCATTTAATCTTTTTTTCCTTCCTGGAACTCAGAATTATCACATACATGTTCAATAGCCATGATTGATTTTCTGATATTCTTATCTTTTGTATTTTTAATCTTGCACCCATTCCCCTGCTCTCTTTTTTTCTACTTTTTGGGAAGACTTAACTTTTCCAACCCTTCTATTTTATTTTTAAAATTTGAATACATAGATTTTTAATTGCCAGAGCTTTTTCATATTCTTGGATTATCTGTTTTCATAGCACTTATTCTTTTTTTTGTAAGTTTTCTTCCCTGCATCCGGTCCCACTTCCCTCTCCTCTGCTCTGAATTGTTTTTTTTTTTTTTGAGACAGGGTCTCACTCTTTACTGGGGCTAGAGTGCAGCGGGGTCATCAGGGTCATCATAGTTCACTGCAACCTCAGACTAAACTCCTGGCAGCTAGAACTATAGGTACACACTAGCATGGCTGCCTAATTTTTTCTATTTTTAGTAGAGACAGAGTCTCACTCTTGCTCAGGTTGGTCTCGAACTCCTGACCTCAAGTGATCCTCCCACCTCAGCCTCCCAGAGTGTTGAGATTACAGGCAGGTGAGCCACCAGGTCTGGCCCTTCCTCTGAATTTTTGAGATTTGTTTCCTTTCTTTATTTTCATATGGTGTGCTTGTTTTGTTCTTCCTCTTCCATGTTGTTGTCTGACAGACATATCTGATAAATCTTGAGCATTCATTTCTGTTTACGCCTGGAGCCCTAAGCAGTTGTTTTTAAGTCTGTGTGTAGCCACTTCTTTTACGAGGTCTTTTGTGACTCCTCTAACCTATGTCCTTTTGGTCTTTTAATCCCCAAAGCACTCTCCACTTCTCATGGCATTCACATTCTGCTTTATATTATAGTTCTAAACTGGCCTTATAAATGCAAACTCTCCTATGAGATATGGGATAAGTGACTTCAAATAAACCTTGATAACCTTGGATTATTTTGTGTTTCTGCCCTTTCGCTGTTGATGATGTTTACCATTGTCTTTTTATGTTAATTAGCAACATGGTTAAGATTCCTGGGCTATACTTGCATAATCTAGTAAGAGCAACCATAGAATAGTTTGTTGAATTTACTAAATAAAGATGAGATGTACGTTCTTTTTGCCTTTTTCATGGATTCGTGGGCAGGGTAGTTATCCTCCACGGTGTGGGGCTCCTTCCTCTTTCTTATCTTTTGTGTTTTTCATCTTCTGCCCAAGAAGAAGATACAAGAAAGAGAGTCTGAAAATGTTCAGAATCTGCTGGTAATTAGGAAGCAGCAAATGATACCTTAAGAAGCCACACAAGGGGATTTGCTAAAAACTGGAGTGATTTGTATGCATCCATTCTATCAAAGAGGGATGAAAATAAACGTTTCTCAGCTCAAACAAAAATATGATCAGAAGGTTGGTGAGGAGTTTCAAAGGGATATAGTGCTTCCCATCAACAATGAGGACTAAAGAAAAAATGTTTCAAAACGAATACATGTTTCTCAACTTCTTTAACAACAGTCGTTCACTTGGCTATTAACAATATATTTCTTAAAGAAGATAAGAATTCTTTTACTGTTAATTGATCAAATATTTTACTTTTCCATCATGGGCTATAAAGAACATTGACCTTGAAGCATTGCTTATATAAGTGTATGTCATAAAACAACGGACAGTGTGAAAATTGGTGATGTTTAAAACAAACTGGATCAGTTGATGTAAAAGAGTTGATAGAAAGCTTGCTAAACTTTTCTGAAAGGTGAAAAAACAAAATCTTAAGTTTTGTTGAACAATTCAAGATTTGCCTCTCTTTGCAGCCAAAAATAAAATTAACTCTAATGGTTTTCCTGAATCTTAAGTACAACAAAAAAGTTTATTTGCTTAATGAATTCTGTGAAAATTGTGGTGTGTGGGAATGTATGTGTACGTGTTTGTGTGTGTACTTGGCCGAGTACGGAGATAGAAGGGAAGGAAAGCAGAGAAGACATTAGTGTACGTATTCAAGAGATGGTGAAGGACGGTTGATGGTTTTTAAAAGTTGACTATCATTTCTTTGACACTGTGTGACACTGTGTGTGCTGCGTGACTTCGGAGGTTAGGTCGGGAAGCTGATACAGATTTGCAGATTCAGCTTTTAGATGCCAGAGCCACCATGTATATAAGTTCCCATGCTGCCGTGCTATGGGAACATCCAGGTTACATGCAGAGGACGTATGCAGGTGTCAGTCCCAGCTAAGGTCCTGGCTGACAGCAGCATCGCCTGCCACACATGCAAATGAAGACACCTCCAGATGATGATTCTAGCCTCCTCCCTGCCATAGAGTCATTTCCAGTGGTTGAGTCTTCTCATCTGAGGCCCCAAATATTGTGGAGCAGAGACTAGCCATTTTTGCTGTGCCCTGTTGAAGTTCCTGATTCACAGAGTTTATGAGCAAAATAAAATGGTCGTTTTAAGCTGCTACGTTTTGGGGTAATTTGCCACGTGGCTACAGTATTTAAAACAGAAGAGATCATGGGAGTAGATTTATCAAGATCCAGGGGCAGAGAGCTGAGTTGGGAGAATGATTATGCTGAGCAAAAGTAAAATTTCTAGACACACAGGAAGGCCAGGAACAAGCCTCCGTGTGACCGTCCTTAATTGCTCTGATGCCACCCTGGGAATTCACCTTCATGTATTGCTTTAACAGACAACTACAAGAAGGCAAAAGAATTAGTCACGTGCTACATGATGGCATTTCAGTCAATGATGAACCCACATATACGACTGTGGTCCCATAAGACTATAATACTGTACTTTTACTGTACCTTTCCTATGTTCAGATATGTGTAGATACACAAATACTCACCATTGCGTTGCAGTTGCCCACGGTATTCAGTACAGTCACGTGCTGTACTGATATGCAGCCTAGGAGCAACAGGTTATATCATATATCCTAGGTGTGCAGTAGGCTATACTGTCTAGGTTTGTGTAAGTACACTCCTAACAATGCATTTCTCAGAACATATCCCCATAGTTAAGGGATGCTTAACTGTAAACTACTAATGCTCTCATATTTTGTAGTCTTTCATGAGTTCCTTCAGTTTTCATGGAGTATGGCTGGTGACATCGTCCCCCTTTTCTAGCACAATCTTGGTGACATCTGAAACAGGGTTTGCCAAACTGACATTAAATTAAGAGGATTGATAAACAGAACCATATCAAGCATTGCAATGGTTGGCCTCATACAGAACTCATGTGAGACTCCAAGCCGTGCAACCCATTTACCTTATTTAGTAGCAAATGATACTATCTAATTCCTCTTATAGGTGGTAACTTAATTCCTTGGGCACATTCTGTCATCCAGCATTCAGTGTTCAGTTACCTGGCATTTCCTGAGATGCCCAGGAGTAGCAAATCTTGTAAGTCAGAACTTTCTTTCAAGTGCATTCCAGTCGAACCATCATTTCTCTCCACTGTTGCTCCTAGTGCTTCTTTCTTGGTTTTTTGGCTGTGAATATTTTCACCTCTTGCTTCCACTGAAGCTACAGACCCAGCAGTACCATCAACTGAGTGACTGGATTGTTCTCTATCTTTCGGGGACTGCAGAGATATACATACACCAACTTTTTCTGATGTTGATGGAAACCTGATCTTTTTGCAGATGGTTTCCAAATTGTTTGTCTCTCCACTCTATTGCTTTTCCTTTCTTGGCTGGAGAGCTGATTTCTGTTTCCACTGGGTTCTTTGAGGCCCCTCCCCCTTTGTTTTTCAGGGCTTTCTCTTATCACATACATGTATTGTGCCCAGGGTAAATATTATAAAGCTGGTCAAAATTTAGTCAAAACTTAAATGTGTTAAAATTTAACTTTCTTTTTTTCCTCTATAACTGAACCTATTTTGTTCATCTGCCTTCGTTTCCTCTAATCGTAGAAGAGCCTTGTAACTGGGGTCTGTAAATGGAAGCTTAAGCTGAGATCCTAAGACAGCAAGTGCCAGATGCCAGAGTGATTGTGAGATCACCGAGCAGGATTTGTAAAATTTCAGAGGAAGTTTCTAAACTTGTGTCATATTGAAGTTCTAAAGGATAGGGTTGGAAATAGAAAAGAGAGGATTGGATAGAGGATGTCTTTGAAGAGAACTCTTATTGTAAGCTCTTTCTGCCTTCCTTTTCTTAATTTCAAGCCTGGTGAGAAGAGCGCCTCAGACATCTTGATATGTGTCTCATGCAGTTGGGGCCAGGAGGTGTGGATTGGCGATTTTTGAGTGGAAAATGTAAACTGCAGGAATGTGGATTATCCAGTTGATCGAAGGTGGAAGCAGATGATGCCTGCGTGCTTCCTTGACCATACTGGCCACTTGAGAGAGAGCAGGCCTGGGGCTCTTTTAAATCTTGTCCAAGCCTGGACTGGGTCACGGAAACCCAAGACAGAGAATGGACTGTGGAATGCTGAGGGCTGGGCGCCTTGCCAGGGGAAAACGCATTCTCTATGACGAGAAACGCAGTTGAATGCGCCCAGTAAAGACTTCTGAAGGGACTCATGAAAGGGACCAAAAGTTTAAAAGGCAGCTTTAAGCACCTGCTAGACCAGAGAGCAAAGCCCCTCTCATGGGTGACAGTCCCAAACAAGTAATAACTTACTTTCTCCCTTTCCCAGCCTCCTTTTCCCTTCTTCCCTCCTGCTTTGAGGAGTCAGAAAACACAGCTAGTAAGACAGCAGACAGGAGAGAAGGGACAGAAACCAGGGTGGGAAAATAGGCTTGTGTTCCATTCTTGGGTTACCTACTACAAAGAACCCAGTTGAAAGAGAGGAGAAGTTTAATTGTCAAATCAGATTCAATGTTTTGGTAATTACTTCAGATTGTACATATTCATTTCCCACATTGAGACTTTGTTTGCAACTTGATGTGACCATTCGGGCTTTTTATAATGCAAGAATGACCAGGAAAGTCTAGAACTGCCTGAATTTCATCCAGGTGAAAGAAGGAGGGAGCCGGGAAGCAGACCCTTCACTCGCACTTGCACTTCCCTCCTTCCCCCAACCTAGGAAGGTCTTTTATGCTCCTTATGGGGGTAAAATCTGCTGATAGTTTCTATATTGCACCATTGCTATGGCTAATGTAAAACTCTATGCTTAGTCCTTTAAGCTTTCCCTGAGATCTTCTAAGTCAAATCCTGCTGCAATTCAAAACAAAACCATCACTATTTTCTCAAGCACTTGCAACTCAATTCTTGGCTTTTGCTTTCAGACTATTGTGTCTTCTGTGAGCTGAGGAAACAATTCAATTGACTTCTTTGTTCTAGGCTAGGTAAGTAGGGGGCCTCAGGGAAACTGCATCAGTTTAATATTTTAAAAATATTATGTGTCTTATACCATTACTAGGCAGACCCATGGCTCTTATTTCCACTTGTCTCCATCTGGCTAACCAGGAGGGAGGAGGGCTATTTGTAAGGTTGTCTGTGAGTTCTACGAGTAGGTGTAGAAATGTCAGTTTACTCCCTGTAGTAACTGGTGGTTAGAGAGGAACTATTGCTTCCTTCACTTTGGTTTGTAGACTTGTCAGATCTCAGTTGGTGTAGCCACATAAAATAAAATAAAACTAAATAAAAGTTAAATTAAAAAAGCCAAATGGCACAGGAGGAGATGCTAGAGGAAGACCTTTATTACTGATCAAGATAGCAATTTTAAATGCTCATCTGAACTTGGAACAATTTATGTAAGACTTACCATTTTGTCAATTATGGTGCTGGGTGTTCTTTTTCTATCCTGTTCCACAGATTCTACTCTGCAGTAAAAAATTAATGAAGTTGAGGAAAAAAAGACTGGTCTGATCTATGTGAGGTATGCAAAATTTATCAGGCCTGCAGAGACATGAGTATGGGACTTCAGTCATTCCCAAAGCCCCACCCTCTCCACCCCACCCCGCTCTGTACCGGCACCCTAGGGGCAGTTGTTTAAAGATGCTTTTTTTCCTGACTAGCAGCCTCCTTATCTTTCTGGAATTTGTGAAACAAAGAAGAATATATAGCCAATCAATACCTTATGTTACTTTAATATAAATTTTTGGTAAAAACTTAGGAACCGCCTCTTCTTTTCCTTAAAAAATCTACTTGTAAATGCTATTAATTAGAGTGTATATTCAATATATTTGGAATTATTAATACTTTTATATATAAAGATAAAATATATGAATAGAAAAATAGACGAAAGAATAATTTCACAAAAGAAAAAGATGTCAATAGCCAATAAACATTAGTAATTTTTTAAATGCAAGCAAAATATAATTTTTTGCCCATCATTTTGGTTTAAAAGTATTACCACAACATCAGCAGTAATATACTCAATGACAACAAGGCTAGCATGAACAGGGTATGCTCATAAACATATAGCTAAAAAAAAAACCAAATAATTCCATTACCAGGAATTTATTCTAAGGAAATAATTAGAAATAAGAACATATATTTATCAAACTGAAATTAAAAACATTAGTGCTCTCAAATTGGGAAATGTGTGTTACATACAAGAGATTTAAAACTGCAGTCATTGAAAGACATGCTTTTGAAGAAAACTTAAGCATATAATGAAATTTTCCCAAGATAATGTTAATATGTAAAAATAATATAATGCATATACAGTATAATCACAATAGTAAAATAATTTATCTTTGGATTACAGGATTAAGAGTTTTTAGTAAAGGGGCATTCTATATATTTAAGATGTAGATATTTTAGTATATGCAGAAACATGAATAAAATTCAATCATCATTCATGATTAAAAGCTGTTATCAAACTAGGAACAAAAGGAAGCTTCCTCAACCCAATAAAGGAAATGTTTCTAATATTTCTAATATTTCACCACCGAAAATGATGTAAATATGAATGTTAGAAGTATTTTCTTCTCTCTCAGGAACAAGATAAGGATGGTGACTTATCACTGCTTCTATTGAACAATGTACTAGAAGTCCTAGTCAGCATAGTAAGACAAAAAAAGATTTAAATATTGTAAAGAAAGAAGCAGATGGCCATTAACCACAGACAATATGATTATGTATATTAGAATTAATTATTGGAATTCATATGAAAGTTTAAGAGGTGAATGAATATAAGAATGCTGTAAAAATCAACTGCCTTTTGTTATACACAAGCAGTAAACAGAAACCTTGATTTAGAAATATAATTAATAATGACAGCTAAAAGAGAGTACTGACAGCTAAAA
>CAUYSK010061277.1:0-13977 GCA_963575035.1 Avahi laniger | reverse complement strand
GGACAACTAAAAATATATAGAAAAAATTAGCCAGGCATGGTGGCACATGCCTGTAGTCCCAGCTACTCGGGAGGCTGAGGCAGAAGGATTGCTTGAGCCCAGGAGTTTGAGGTTGCTGTGAGCTAGGCTGACGCCACGGCACTCTAGCCAGGGCAAAAGAATGAGACTCTGTTCAAAAAAAAAAAAAGAAAGTGTTGCTCAATGCATAGTGTCCAAGTTTTATAGTTGGACAAAATCTGTAAAGTTTCTCTCCCTGACAACTGCAGCCACTGATGTCTCTACTTGGTTTTTCTTCCTCGTTATTATTTTATGCCTCACTTCCTTCTAGGGGTCACCCCTGTGTCTGCATGCTTTAATGTTCAGCCAGAGATTATTGTTTATTCAGAGATCGAGATTGTTCTCAAACACCTCTAGCCAGTTAGACTTCCACTCTGACCAGGAGAGCCTGTGCTACACACGGAGGAGACACAAGAGACACCTGCAAAAAATGGGGGTGGGTGGGGATGCTGAAGTTTGAGTGGATTCATTGGCATGAACATAAACCCATCAGAAGAAAGTAGAAGTTTTATCCATGATTATAGTTGCTTTTGGAGGAGAGGATTTATTGTCCTCTTCACTTTGTCATGCTAGAAGACAGAACTCCATCTGTCAAGTTTTATGGCTTTAAAATAGAGATCTTATCATGCTTTCCACCTTTTAGGAGGTTTCAGTGGGGCTTCAGTCCAAACTCTGTATCCTGGAGTTTTAGCAATCCATCATAATTTGACTTTGCACCTAACTTCTTCAGTTTGCCTCGTGTTTATACCACATCGTTCATGTTCTACATTTGCTTTCGTGTCTCATAGTTTTTTGTGAAAGATGTGCTTCCTATCCAGAATGTCCTCCCTCTTCATGTTGTCTTTCTGCAACCTAGGTGCAACTCGGGGCTCTTTAATGTCTACCGCCACCACCCCCAGGCTGTTTCTCCGTACTCCCTAAGTCAGCATGACCATGCCTCCTCCCCTCCCCAGCTTCTTAAGTACTTTCCCTTTTTCTTCATTGTTCAGTCTTGCTGTGATTCTGGTTATGAGCTTCATGAGGGCAAGAACATTTTCTATCAGTTGCATCACCAGTGGCGTTAGCTCAATTCTGTGCACACAGTTGGCACTTAGTAAATGTTCAAGTTGAATTAATGTTCGGATCCCCAAGATGTAGGGCTTAATTCAGTCTGCACATTTGAGTTTTTTGAATGATCACTATAGAGTGCTGCTTTTTTCTGTGCTTGTTTGGCGGTTTATGTGGAAAAGAATGAGGATCATGTAGTTTCAGTTTGAATGGAAATTGTTGCATAGCAATTTACCATACAATTGTGTTGCTACGAACACATAAGTTTAAATATGATATAGTAGAAAAGAAAACTGACTTTGCAATTTGTTAAGATATGAATTCAAATTTTAGCTCCAACATGTGTGATCTTAGACACAAACAGGACCTCTTTGTGTTTTATCCCTCAACTTTGAAATGGGGATACTAATTCACTAGTTCTTTTTTTTTTAAGAGGCAGAGTCTTGCTCTGTCACCCAGGCTGGAGTGCAGTGGTTCAATCATAGCTCACTGCAGCCTCAAACTCCTGGGCTCAAGCCATCTTCCTGCCTCAGCCTCCCAAGTGGCTGGGATTATAGGTGCAAACTACTATGCCCAGCTCATTGAGTATCTTTTCATATGTTTGTTGGCCATTTGTAAGTCTTTGGAGAATTATGTATTCAAGTCCTTTGTCCATTTTTAAATTGGATTATTTGGGTTTTGTGGTTTTTTTATAGTTCCTGGTCTTACATTTAGGTCTTCAATATTGGCCCTTTAAAAAAGTGTTTTTTGTATTTTAAGCAGGGAATAAGTTTTTTTCTTTAATATGATTATGTCAGGAATTTGCTATATTTATCTTTTTTTCTTCTTTCTTCCTTCCTTCTCTCTCCTTCCCTATTTTCCTTCCTCCCTCTCTTTCATTCTTCTCTCCCTTATAGCTTGAAGATAATGGACTCACTCATTTTTTAGTTTGTAATTACTATGCTTTTAGTTAGAATGATAGTGAATTCATTTTCAAGAACACTTTCTTGTTTGTTTTTTGGTTAGCAGGAGGAAGATGAGCCTTAAGTCTGAACGCCGAGGAATTCATGTGGATCAATCGGAGCTCCTATGCAAGAAAGGATGTGGTTACTACGGCAACCCTGCTTGGCAGGGTTTCTGCTCCAAGTGCTGGAGGGAGGAGTACCACAAAGCCAGGCAGAAGCAGATTCAAGAGGATTGGGAACTGGCAGAGCGGTATAAGGACTTAACTGGGGGTGGTTTAACAGTGGCATAATTGAATAAATAGCCCTGTCATTGTCCAAATACATTTTTCTTTTGTGTTTTGAGCTGTCAGCAAGTCAGTTTAATATTAAGGATTTTTTTTCTCTTCTTCTCAGTCCACATTTAATGAATAGTTTTCAGTGATTTCTTCATTTTGTGTTTATCTTGTGATTATTTTATGTTTGGGTTATGTTAGTCTTAGTTCTCAAATTTAGACAATAAGCTCCTTAGAGTAGAAGAATGGAAGAGGTAAGCATACTTCATGGTGAAGATTAAATGAGGTAGTATGTATGATATAGCTAGTTCAGGCCTTGCATATGCCTCTAATCAAGCATTATTTCCCTCATTCTTTTCTGTTTTTGACAATTATAGTTGGAGACTATATTATTAATTAATTACATGAGGTTTCACTCTGTTGCCCGGTGCAGTGGCTATTCACAGGTGCAACTATAGTGCGCCGCAGCCTCAAACTCTTGGCTTCAAGCCATCCTCCTAGCCCAGAATCTTAAGTAGCTGAGACTGTAGGCACATTCCACTGTGACCAGCCTAACACCTCCACCTGTGATTTTTGTTTCTATTTCTTACTGCTTCCAGTTGTGACCTCACTTGAGATTTCCTACATCAGTATTTCTCACATTTGAACAGGCATCAGAATCACCTGGAAAGCTCATAAAAACAGTGATTGCTGGATCTCTCACCCTCAGAGTCTCTGATTTTAGTAGCTTGAGAGTGGGACCAGAGAATCTGCATTTCTAACAAGTTCCCAGGTGATGCTGATGCTGCTGTCTGGGAAATCACACTTTGAGAACCATTGTTTTATAGGTAGTGCTTAAGACTTATTACAGATACTTCAAATGCAGTTGATCTGAAGCCAAATTTATTGCTTTTATTTATTCTTTCCACTCCCAACATTGTCCTCCTAACCCTTCTGCTATATCAATCAATGGCATCACTGCTATCGAGTTAGCTAAAAAACCTTGGACTCACTCTTAATTTCACCTTCACCTCCCTTGTCACCTAAACTGTTTGACCAAGTTCTACTTATTCTAGCTTAGAAATGTCTTTTGAATTTCATGCTTTCTACTCCTATTTTCCAGGTACTTATTTTCTTTCACTTAAACCTTTGTAGTATACTTTTAATTATGGTCCGTGTCTCTCATCTGTCTGCCCCTCAAGTTGTTCACACAGCTGTTTGCATTATCTTTCTAAAGCACAGATCCCATAATGGTAACTTCTTGTATTCAGAGTCTTTCTTGTTTCCCCACCACATGATGAAATCCAGAATAGCGGCCTTAGTGGTCAGGGTCCTTCTGGTGCCTCGAATGTTCAGTTCATCACACCATCAGTGCTCTGGCTACACTGAACTTGTTCTAGGACAAACCACACACTTTCACATTTGTAGTTCCTTCTTCCTGGAATGTCCTTTCACTTAGTCGAATCCTATTCATCTTCTAGAACCCGACCCAAATGTCACCGTTGTAAAGCCTTCTCAGACTCCTGCAGCAGATTTATTTGTTCTTTCCTGTGTTTTCGTAGCACTTGATTTTTACTCTCTACTATAGGAACTGTCCCATTACGTGTTAATTATTTACTTATCTCCTTCTCCGTTCTAACTTTGAGCTTATTAGGGAAAAGGGCTAGACTTTATTTCTTTCATGTAGCCCTAGCGTGATTGCTGAGTGAGCATGATCTGTGGAGAGGGTCCTCTTTGGAGTCTGTCGTAGCACATAGAACAGTTTTATCCTGTAGTTATCCATCAGAGACCTCAGTCCTATTCGATATATTTAGCCTCTAGTTCTAAAATTTTAGATCCTCCTCAATTAGTAACCTTTACATACAATGAAACTTTGGATCATTCTTATTCTTTCTTAAATTACAGGCTTCAGCGGGAGGAGGAGGAAGCCTTTGCCAGCAGTCAGAGCAACCAAGGAGCCCAGTCCCTCACATTTTCCAAGTTTGAAGAAAAGAAGACCAATGAGAAGACCCGCAAGGTTACCACAGTGAAGAAGTTCTTCAGTGCTTCCTCCAGGGTTGGATCAAAGAAGGGTAATTTTCTGATACTCTTTTTTTTCTTCTGTGTCTGAGTGAGATACAGAGTAGATCCATAGTGGTTGTGGGCTCAGCTGTCTAGTTTCTGTAAGCTTTTATGGAATACCAACCCAGATTTGAGACCAAAATTAAATTCGAGGATCAGACAATATATGAAACCAGTACTCTCTTTGGTTGAAGGACATTGTGTTTTAGAGACATTTGTTTACTCTATAGGAGGAATGAAGAGAGTTGAAATATGTAGCTTTATCTGTAAAATTCATTCCCATCCAAAAGATCGTCTCTTTGGGAGTTTTTTGTGCCTTTATTTTTTTGGAGCCTGCTTTGTTCTCCTTTGTATAATACCCCTCACTGTCCACAGCTTATCAGAAATGGCTGTTTCTAGACTTGAAAGTCATCTGAGAGAGATTTTGCTCTCTGAGAGCTTATTTGAGAGACAGCTTGTGTCTTGAGGAAATATGTAGAAAACATATAGGAAAGGCTCACTTTGGGCTCTTAGAAGGACAAAAGTAACCAGTATTAAGTATTTTCTAGTGCATGGATTCAAACACAGATGATCTTATTCATCCTACTTAACATGTCATATAACCAGCAAGAGGATTGTCACTACAGTCACAGTTGTTCTTCCAGTGAGCAGACAAGCTAGCTGAAGTGGCCAAGCATGAAGCAAGAAAGAATCTCTGTTGTTAGGCCTCAGTCTTGGAACCCTTTTATTGGTACTCAGATTTATGTAGTAAATTTGAAATGGCAAGAGAGACTTGGAACCAACGCCGATGCTTTCAGAAGTCCTGTTCTCTTGGAGCCCCCTCTCTTACCCACCCTGGGGTAATTGTGATGAGGTTTTTGGTCTGCCTAAAGACAGGGAAATGAATAATAACACAGTATTACCTCTTAGGATCCTTGCTGGTCTTCTAGATTTTAGTGACTTTTGCTGTTTTCTTTTGTTTTATTAAAAGGAAAGGTTGCTTATTACCCAAACACAACATTTCTCTTTAAGAAATGCATTCTTGTCTGTGGCCACATAGCCCTGACCGCGCCGGATCCCGTCTGACCTCGGAAGCTAAGAAATGCATTCTTTTAAATAAAAAACACAGTGTTTGTCTTCAAGAAATGCACGCCTTGAAATAATCTTTTTGTTCACATGATGATTTTGAAATTGTTTCTCAGTTGGCTTCCAGTTGTAGCAGTTTTGTCTGTACTAAATAGAAGGGGAATAATCAGTACCTGCCTGAGATTAAATAAGAATGTCTTTGGCCCGTGATTTATTTATTTATTAGGAGGTAGTATGGCAGGCTGCTTAGTAGGGTATCTTTGGAGTTACTCCTGGTTTGAGTCCCAGCTTTGTCATGTCCAACTGTGTGACCTTGGACAAGCTAGTTTCTCTGAGCCCTATCTATAGGGAGGGACAAGTAATACCTATCAGAGGCATGTGATGAGGATCACGTGAGTTGATGTGGGTAAAGAGCTCAGCATAGTGCCTGACACACATAGTGTTAGCTATTTTAAAATGCAGGTTATGGCTGAGTGCAGTGGGTCGTGCCTGTAATCCTAGCACTCTGGGAGGCTGAGGCGGGAGGATCCCTTGAGCTCACAAGTTCGAGACCAGCCTGAGCAAGAGTGAGGCCCCCATCTCTACTAAAAATAAAAAAATTAGCTGGGTGTTGCAGCAGGCACCTGCAGTCCCAGCTACTTGGGAGGGTAAGGCAGGAGGATCGCTTGAGCCCAGGAGTTTGAGGTTGCAGTGAGCTATGATGATGCCACTGCACCCTACCCAGAGCAACAGAGCGAGAGTCTATCTCAAAAAAAAAAAAATTAAAATAAAATGCAGGTTATTCTTCCAATAGAATAATCTCTGCTGGCAAAGGAGCTCAAGGGCATTGGTCAAGGCCATTCATTCCTATTTAGCTTAAATTCTGTTTCCTGCTTTGGGAAAGTCACCATTAACCTTATGAATTTATGATGTATAGTGAAATGTTACATGTTTATGCCAACAGATGAAATAATAAAAAAATTATAAAATTAGCTGCTCTAACTGCAGTGTGACAATATGAAAGTCCGTAAAGGTTGACGAATTTATCCAAGGTCATATAATAAGTTGTTATATTAGAACTTGGGCCTCCTAACTCCTGGTTCAGTTTTTTTCCATTTTTCAGTTTTTTCCCATTATATCCCTTTACCTTAAATATGTATATACCTCAGAAAGCCAGTTTATTTATATATAAGTATATATATACACACACACACACAATAAATATTCAATACTTAAGTTTCTATTACTTAAGTACTTAATAGTCATGTACATTCTCTGACTCTCTTTAATGGTTTTTAAAAGCCATATCCTAAAAGCATCTGTACAGTGTGGATTATATTATGGAAAAGATTTATAATCCAGTACAGATGTATTAGTTACAAATAGAGACATGGTAACTATCAAATGGCAGAGGGAGGATAGACATCATGTGCCTCCAGATATGATGCTTTGAGAACACAACATCATTTATGAAATATTGAAGCTGAAAATTTATTACCTGAAGCCAGTCATGAGGAAACAGCAGGAAAATCCTGATTGAGGGGTATTCAGTAAAATAACTGGCCTGAATTCAAAAATGTCATAACATTAGAAAAAATGGAAGGCTGGGGGACATTTCCAAGTTAAAGGAGACCAAAGATTTATAACCACTAAAGGCAATGTGTGACCCTGACTTGGCTCCTATACAAGAAAAACAACCCCAACTATTTTTGAACAATTGACAAAATTGGAATATGGATTTTAAATTAAGTAGAAGTATTGTGTCAATGTAAATTTTCCTGAATTTGATAACTATGCAGTAGTTATATAAAAGAATATCCTTGTTATTAAAAAATATTGATATTAAGGGATAAAGAGCATGCTATATGCAATCTGCTCTGAAAAGGTTTAGAAAAAATAATACAGACGTGTAACAAAATGTTAAAATTTGTGCATCTGGATTAAGGATATAAAGGAACTCTGTAATAATCTTGCAGCTTTTCTATAAGTTGGAAGTTACTTCAAAATAAAATTTAAAAAATCGAAACTATAATCTTCTAAAATTCAGTGCTATCCCCAAGAGCTAAATTTCAGATATTAATTAAATAGAAGCGTGGTGTTAGTTATGTCCTTTGAAAAATTGATAATGAATTATTACTTTAATCATTAGGGCCTTTGGCACTTATATAAACTGAGGTAATTTACAATTTCCCAAGCTGAATTTGGAACTGATTGCATACTCACTCCTGTTTTTGCAATTGTTTCTTCAGTAAGCTCTGCTTGGTTGTATTTTTGTTTTTACTCTGAACCTTATCTCATAAAATCACCTTTTATAATGTGTCAAATACAGTGTACTTGGAACGAGATCTGTTTCTGACCTTCATTGCCTAGGACTGTGAAAGGCTTTTTCCCTGACACCAAATATGTGGTGTCTTTTATTCTCCAGCACCAACTGGGTGTCCACCAATTCAATCCTGTTCTGACACTATCAGGAGTTAGACCTACAGGTTAAGGGCTCAATGTCACAAAACTGCCCCCACCAGTGGCACCCCATGGGGGGAGCACCTGTACTTCTTACTCACTGGCTAGAGATGGGGGGGGTTCCCACACCCACTTTCCTCACATTTGGTAATTTGCTACAATGACTCACAGAACTCAGGAAACACTTTACTTACCGTTGCTGATTTATTATGAAGGATACACTCAGGAACAGCCAAATGAAGGGATGCATAGGACAAGCAAAGTAGAAGAGGGACCATGGAGCTTCCACACCCTCTCCAGGGGTGCCATCCTCACACCTCTATGTGTTCACCACCCTGGAAGCTCCCTGAGCCTTGTCATTGTGGGTTTTTATGGATGTTTCATTGTGTAGGTGTGATCGATAGTTCATTAGCCATTGGTGGTTGACGGTCTCCAGCCTCTCCCCTTTCTTAGAGGTCTAGGGGGCAGAGCTGAAAGTTCCAACCCTCTAATAACATGGTTGGTTCCTCTGGCAGCCAGTCCACATCCTCAAGGGCCCACTAGAGCCACCTCATTAGCATAAGCTCAGGTGTGATTGGAAGGGGCTCATTGTGAATAATAAAAGGCACTCCTGTCTCTCAGGAAATTCCAAGGGTTTTAGGAGCTCTGTGCCAGGATCCTAGGGGCAAAGACCAAATTTGTATTTCTTATACTACTTATACTGTAACAAGAGTCAGAAGAATTGAGAAAGTCAGAAGAACTGTAATATTCTATTGAGCTGCCCCCTTTTTTGTTTAGATGGTCTGAGAAATATGCGATGTTTTTGGTAAACTTTTTAAAATTGAGATATATGTGTTTTTACTAGACTAGAAATGGTGTTAATCATCTTTACTATTCTTTTTTAATATTGATATTGGATCCTGTTCTTTTTTGATATTGACCTTTCAAGTTATCTTGACTCTTTCTTAAACTATTGTTCAAATAAACTTACTTGTGAAGGTTTTGCTTTCTCAGACTAAATTTGAATATTAAAGATTTAACTTGATTTAATATGTGATCAGCCTTTCAGACAGCCTTACATAGTAGGTGCTCAATTGATACTCATTGGTTGATTTAAATAGGAATAATTAGATGCCGTAATAGTAAGTGGACATTATGATGTGATTGTGAAGAGCTTTTTGGCTTGAGAATCAAACAGATCTAAATTCAAATCCCAGCTCTTCCTCTTACTAGCATGTGATTTTGGGCATATAAGTGACTTAACCTCTTTATTGATGTGTAAAATAATACCACCTACCTAACCAAATAGTTGAAGATTAATGAGAATGTATAGTAAAGCACGGTGTCTGGCATGTAGAAAATTCTCATTGAATGATAGCTGTAAATATTATTATAATTCAAGAGCATATTTTGTTCTGCTGAGACAATTTTTTAAATTGAGTGTTTAGATTGAGGAATGGGAAGCTTGATAGACACGGTTGACTGGCTATACTTGAAATACAACCTTTGTTTCTGTAAACACAAAGTGATTTTAAATTGAGGAGCAAGCAGTTGCCATTTGGGCCCTCACCAAAACTATAACTAATGTGGGTGAAGTTGTTCTTTTCCATCTTTCTTCTTTGCTTTTTCATCTTACACGTTGAATACTCATTTCAAAACTAACTCGCCCTTCCTGAGTACCAAACACCTGAACTGTGTCTCACTTTCCACTCTCTAAGCCCAACTTCTGTTCTCTTAGTAGGGGTTGATTTTTAGGAAGTTTGGAGAAAACCAACCACACATTGATCTTAGTAACTTACGGTGGTTCATAACTAGCTAATGGAATTAATCTTTATTTACATTTTAAAAGAAGATTTGTTTTTTAAAATCAAAAGTATCTTTTCGAAAAATATTTGTGGGAGAGAGTGTACACAAGCAAAGCAATAAAGGAAATGGTTAGGGTTTTCCTGGCACTGACAGGCTTACAGACCTCCAAAGTCTGAGGAATTAGTGTTCCTTTGAAGTTTTCAGTCCTATCCTTGATGTGTGGAGGCAGTTGTAGCATAGTTAAGAGCTGAGTCTTTAGAGTTAATGCATGCAGACCTGGGTTCAGATTCCAGCTTAGCTACCTAAATTACTGCAATATTATTCAAGTTACTTCAAACCTTAGCTTCCTCATTTGTAAAAATCACAAAAGTACTACCTGACAGACTTGTGAAGATTACACAAAATTGCATGGTAAAAATGCTTGGCACGTAATAGGCATTCACCATATGTAAGTTATTACCATTGTTATTTTGTCAGATGGAATGTGTATTCTGTTTTTATTGGATAGAGTGTTCTGTAAATGTCACATAGGTCAAGTTGGTTGATAGCATTGTTCAAGTATTCTTTCTTTACTGACTTTCTTTTATCACCTGTTCTATCAGCTACTGAGAGAGGAGTATTGAAATCTACCCATTGTAAATTTATTTATCCTTTCAGTTCTATCAAATTTTGCTTTACAAGTTTTGAAGCTATGTTAATAGGTACATACACAATTAGGATTGCCATGTCTTCCTGAAAAATTAACCCCTTTTTCATTATGAAATACCCCTCTTTATCATTAGTAATATGGTCCATTTTCTGAAATTTACTTTATCTGATGTTGATATAACCACTTAAACTCTTTTCAATTGTTTGGATGATATATCCTCTTTCTTTCATTAGTTTTTAACATATCTCTATGTTTATATTTAAAGTGGATTTCTTACAGATAGCATATAGTGGGGTCTTTCTTTTAATCAAATCTGATGATCTCTTTTAATTGGACTATTTAGACCACTTATGTTTAATGTGATTTTTTTTTTTTTTTATAAGACAGGGTTTAAACCTGCCACCTTGCTCTTTGTTTTCTTTTATCCTATCTGGTTTTGGTTCCTTTTCTTGTCTTTTCTTGCCTTCCTTATGACTGTATCTTCATCTCCATGATTGGTTTATTAGCTATACCTCTTTGTTTTGTTTTGGTAGTGGTTGTTCTGAGGTTTACAAAACACATCTTTAATTTAACCTACCTTCAAATGGCGTTATATACCACTTTATATATAAGGATCTTACAAAAGGATTCTTACATTTCTTCCTCCCACCCTTTGTGCTATTCCTGTTCTGCATTTTACTTGGGTAGTTCTTTCTCTAATCTGGGGTAATTTCCTCACATGCATGTGTGATACTCAGTCAGAGACTCAAGAGAACCCCTCTGCAGATACCTGGAGCTTTTCTGTGCAGCCTCCTCCTCCCCGTGGAATTTGCATGGTAAATTTACCATGGTGTTTTACCAAAATTACCGTGGAATTTTACCATGCAAATTATAGCCACATTGACCTCCCTGAACTCTAAATGCTATTTCCTCAATTCAGCAAGTCTGCTGGGCTCTTTGCGTGCTCTCTCCATATGTCACGGCCTAAAAACTTTCCCAGCAATGAGCTGTGAAACTCTTGGACTTACCATGTTTGTTTCCCTTCTTGCAGGGGATAATCTGCCGTCTGCCTGTTGTCCAGGGTCTGAAAACCATTATTTCATATATTTGTCTGACCTTCTAGTTGTTCAGATAGTGGGGTCAACCTGATCCCTGGTATTCCATCATGACTAGAAGTGAAATTATAAGTGAGTGAGTGAAGGACTAAATTCCAAGTATTAAAGAATTTTTTCCTAATCATACAGATGTCAACATAATCTTTAGATTTCCATTTGGATAAAAAATATTTCAGAAAAGATACTGGCATTTTTGTTTTGAGTTAGATTATACTTGATTTATTTATTTATTTGCTTAAAAAATAGATAGTACCTCCAAATATTAATAGCTGGAAAATAAAAAGTGTACAGCCAAAACTTTCCTTTCCTCTTTTTGTCCCTCACCCGTCTGGTTCCTAAGCGCTACCACCATCCTTCCTCTGCATTCAGACAAGCTTTGTTACTAGTTTTTTTGTGTATCCTTTTGTGCTTTTTGTTCTCATTTATAAATACATATATTCTTATTTCAATCACCCCATTTTACATACATGATAGTACAATACATACACCCTACTTTTTTTAGCAATACATTTATGAGCTGTTTCCAGATCAGTACATAAAACATACTTTTATATTTTATAGCTATATAGTATTTCATTTTATGGATTAAACCATAATTTAGTCCTTCAGTGGTGGCCAGTTGTTTCCAGTCTTTTGCTATTACATGTAATGCTAAAGTGATAGCCTTGTACATATGTGATTTAGTATATGTGCAATTATATCAGTAGAAAATTTCTGAGAAATAGAAATGTTGGGCGACAGAATTAATGTTTTTAATTTTGATGATTATTGCCAAATTGCCCTCCATTGAAGTTATATTATTTTACATTCCAGCTACATAGTTATGAGAGTGCCTGTTTTCCCATATCCTTATCAAAATCAAACTTCAGATTTTTGTGCATAAATTTTTAAAATGGCATCTCATAGTAGTTTTAATTTGTGTATTATCATGAGTGAGATTGAGCATCTTTTTTATGTAAAGATCCATCTATGTTTCCTTTCTGTGTACTGTTGGCGTTCTTTACGCATTTTCCCATTGGACTGTTGAATTTTTGCCCCTTCTCTATCAGACCCCTTAGGGAGAGTTGCCCTTTGTGATTCACTTACAAACATTTTTTCCCAATGTTTTGTCAACTTTTTTTTTTGAGACAGAATCTCACTGTGTTGCCCGGGCTAGAGTGCCATGGCATCATCTTAGCTCACAGCAACCTCAAACTCCTGGGCTCAAGCGATCCTCCTGCCTCAGCCTCCCGAGTAGCTGGGACTACAGGCATGTGCCACCATGCCCAGCTAATTTTTTCTATATATTTTTAGTTGTCCAATTAATTTCTTTCTATTTTTAGTAGAGATAGGGTCTCACTCTTGCTCAGGCTGGTTTCGAACTCCTGAGCTCAAATAATCCGCCCGCCTCGGCCTCCCAGAGTGCTAGGATTACAGGCGTGAGCCACCGCGCCCGGCCAACTCATTCCTTTCTTGAAGCATGCTTTTCTTCACATTGTCCATAGATCCAATAAAAGACCTTCAACATCCTTCCATTGAACCCTCGTGTTTTGCGTAATCTTGGGTGAGTAGATTTCTCTTATCTGAAACCCAATATAACCTTTCAGGCTGCTATAAAGAGATGGGGATTGAAAAATCCCAAGAGTTTTCTTCTTCCCAAATTATTCAAACTGAGGACAAATAACAGAGGCAAAGATTATGAACACATCTCTGAAAACCATAAAAAACGTTTGTGTGAGGAAGAGGGTGGAGATGAAGATGAGGAAGCTGAGGCTGCCACAGGCAAACGGGCAGCTGAAGATGATGAGGATGATGATGTTGATACCAAGAAGCAGAAGACCAGTCAGGATGACCAGCAAAAAATGAAAAGTTAAACTTAAAAAAAAACAAAAAGTCCACCGTGACCTATTTACCCTCCACTCCCCGATTCAGAATCTAAACGTGGTCACCTTGGAGTAGAGGGACCCACCCGTCACGGGCAGTGCCACCTGCAGATGACAAGTGCTCTCCACCACCCAACCGAAAGAATTTGCGACAGGGGAGGAGAAAAGAATCAAAACTTCCAAGGCCCTGCTTCTTTTCCTTAAAAATACTTTAAAAAGGAAATCTGTTTGTATTTTTTATTTACATTTCGTATTTTTGTGCATATTGCTAGGGGGTAGCCATTTTTAATGATCTCAGATGACCAAACCAGCCTTTGGAGCATTCTCTGTCCTACTTCTGACTTTATTTGTGGTGGGACCATGTTCACTATAATCTCAAAGGAGGAAAAAAAAAACCTTATAAAAAAAGCCAAACCAACAACAACAAAAAATCTTATTCTGAAAATTCCAGTAACTTTTGTTGCGTATGTACTTAGCTGTACTATAAGTAGTTGATTTGTATGAGATGGTTAAAAAGGCCAAAGATAAAAGATTTCTTTTTTTTTTTTTCCTTTTTTTGTCTGTGAACTCACTGTTTCTTTCTTTATTTATTTGTTTATTTGGCCTGTTTGATATATGTGTGGAACAATGTCGTCCAACAATAAATGGGAATTTTATTTTGCTGAGTTGTTCTAAAAAGAAAAAAAGGTGTTTGTGGTTTACACCTGCTGTTACTTACACCTT